>JADLZK010007523.1:0-103447 GCA_015847255.1 Hyparrhenia diplandra | reverse complement strand
TTTGTAGAACATGAATACCTTGGTGGGAAAAGCATAAGGTTCTCCAAGAATGTGCCAGTGATATTGCACAAAAGCCTATGAACCTTTTCTTCTATCATCCATTAAACTCAACTGATATGCCCTCGAACTTCCTTTTGATGTACACGAACTTATAATGTTCCCAAATTGTTTACACTTGTGTTATTGTTCTAGTTCCTATTTGCTAAACCGATCTAACTGCAACTCCAGATAGCCATATAGGAGTACTATAAGCCACCATCAACGGGCGAACATGTTGCATTCAACATCCTTTACCGAAGGGCGGAAAAGGAGCCTCCCAGTTGTTCCCTCTCATAATAGCGCTGGTGAACCTAAAACAAGCACATCCATGCATGTTCAGTCCTGTTTAGATCCATAGAGCTAATAGTTAGCTCTCCTTGAACCCAAAAGTGTGTAGCTGATTGTTAGTTAAATACTCAAGTAACAACGACTTCATTAGTTGGACAAAACCAGCTAATTATAAGAGTATAGGTACAATAATGGTTTTATTTTTATAGCCAAACTAGTCAGTACTTTTAATGATGTGGAGAAAAGAGGATTGCTAAACTACACACGTGTGATTCGTTCTCTTTTTTCACCACGAAAAAATTCTGTCGTTGATATGTGATCGAGTGGCTTCTGTCGTCCTCTGTTTTGATTCCAAATTTGTTTCTCTGTCATGCGGTCCCACAAGCACAGCGTTATTCTGATTTTGTTTTGAAATGGCGCCTTGTTGTCAAGCTTGACTTTTTCCCATTCCATTTCTGTTTCTTCTTTCGGCGATTCTATAGGCGGCGGGCGTGTCCTCGGTGCGGTGTCCGTCGATCAGCGGCGGCGGCGGCGGCGGCCCCCGGCGGCCCGATGCCTCTCCGCATCCTCTGTCTGCGCTCCTCCTGTTGGCGCGCGCTCAGGTGTGGTCTTTCTCCGCCTCCCCTCCTCTTCTCCCAAATCCTGAATCCCCACCGTTCGACCACCTTGTACCCCGTGCCTCTCGCGTTCGACCACCTTGTACCGGCGCCTCTCGGTCCTCTCTCCAGTGCCTCCAGCGCCGGTTTGCACAGCCCGAGGCGAGCCTGCGGGGCTCACCGATTGCCGGGCGGCATCCGCTTCTGTGTTGTTTGTTTCCGATTTTGTGGGTGTCGCCGTTGGGACTGCGAGGCGGGGGATGCAGTGGCGGGGCGCGGCAGCTCGGAGGGTGGAGAGGGGAGCGCAGATTTTGATGTCGGCGCAAAGGGGTTTTTCCGTCGGCACAATGTACAAAGGCTGTAGAGGGTGTTGTTCCCTGCTGTCCCTCTCACATCACTAATTGTGTAGTTGACCCTTGAGGAAGCTGCCATTTCCATGGCTGTCGATGGTCCCCTAACCTTGCTCTGCTCTTTCTTTTTATTACTATTCATGGCAGGGGGCGAGCCCGATGAGGCAACTGGTGTAACGTCTAAACTTAGGCTCGATTTTTTGGCACCTATGGGTTTCTATTTTTGGTCTGAATTTTGAGGGAGCGAACTTATTGTCTGAAATTTGGCTTCAATCTAGAAGAGCAAACCTATTGACTGAAATTTGGTTTCAGTCCAGAATGTTTGTTTTCTTGCATTCAGCTATTGTTCAATGTCGGTTCAGTAACTCAGTTTTCAGTATGTCTTTCAGGTTTCATTATTGAATTAAAGGTAAATGCAAAAAAAAAAAAAAAAATCAGTTCTGTAAATTGAAGGTGTGTCTAGATCTTTTTTGAAAAGAATACTTGTCTGAACATTTAGATGTTGTTTAACATATGTTCACATAATCTTTATCTTATTGTCCTGTTATAGATATCAAATCAGGACAACAAACTATGTTCTTTTAGTTTTTACTTTCTGTCAGTTCATCACATTAAGGATGATATCTGAGCATTTTAGCACCCTTGTTAACTTGGCTGACTTGTTTCGTTTGCTGTAGGTGCATTGTAGCAGTAGCTCATGTCCTCCTCTGTCTCAGTCAGGTGAGTAACATTGTAGCGGAGGTGGGTGGCTAGCTTCAGTACAACAACAGCAGCCCAATTCAGCAACGTTTGCGTTGTTGGTGCGATTCAAAGCAACAATTAAGTTGGTGAGTAGTTCATTGCTTTTCTGTTCTAGCAGTAGCATGTTAAGACTTCATGCTTCTTGTTCCTTTTCGGTCAGCTAGCATCTCATTTTGTTCTCCATCTCAAAACTCAGGTTGATGCAGTTGCCATCTGTAGTTAGTGTTAGCAGTTAGCTTGCTATGATCTTGTTACAACTTAAATACACCTTAGCATTATTCTTTGATTAGCTTTTTGCTGTCTTTTTTTGTTTAAGTGCTTAATAATTTTATTGGATTACTGGGTCCTATATGATGGTGTGGAATCTTCAGAAAAACCTAATTATTTCTCTGATGACAACCATAATCATATCTTCTTTATTCTAGTATGGCTGGAATGAGAATCTGAATGGTGAATGGCAGTCTAATCTTCGGTTTAAGTATTGTTGGAATTTTTAGTCTGAATCTGAATCCATTTGTGTAAATAACTGAAATTTTAATTTAGTACAACCAGCATGTGAATTTGATTGAGATGTCTTTTGTGGTTTTATTCAATATCTTTGTCAGATGGCTACATAATTTATTTCATATTTCTTTTTTTTTCAGGTTCGTATGGCTGCTCGAGCAATTTTCGAAAGGCCACATGGCTACATTTTATAGCATAGAGGGGAGAGGATAACAAACGTGTATAGGAGTAGTATCGGAACTTTTTTTTGCTTTGATGTATATCATAGAACCAGCAATTTATGTTGCAAGTGCAAAGTTGACAATCAGTTTGTCCAAGATCGCCATGTTGTGACTCTTCTTAATTTCTGGTCTTACTTTTTTGTAATATGTGGGCATCAATCAGGTGCTTCATTTTGCATGTTACAAATTAAACACTGATTGATGCCATATTACAAAGTAAGACCAGAAATTAAGAAGAGTCACAACATGGCGATCTTGGACAAACTGGTGTCAGCTTTGCACTTGCAACATAAATTGCGTTCTATGATATACATCAAAAGCAAAAAAAAAAGTTCGATACTACCCTATACACGTTTATTTATCCCTCTCCTCTATGCTATAAAATGTAGCCATGTGGCCTTCGAAAATTGCTCCGGGCAGCCATACGAACGAAAAAATATGAAACAAAATTGTATGCTTAGCCATCTGACAAAGATATTGAATAAAACCAAAAAGACATCTCAAATCAAATTCACATGCTGGTTGTACTAAATTAAAATTTCCAGTTATTTACAAATGGATTCAGATTCGAGACTAAAATTCCAACAATACTTAAAGCGAAGATTGACGCCATTCACCACCATTCAATTCTCATTCCAGCCATACTAGAATAAAAGAAGATATATGATTATAGTTGTCATCAGGAGAAATAATTAGAAGAAGATTCCACACCATCATATATAGGACCCGATAATCCAAAGAAAGGTATTAAGCACTTAAACAAAAGACAACTTAATCAAAAGGGAATAATGCTAGGTGTATTTAAGTGCAACAAGGTCATAGCAAAACTAACTGCTAACACTAACTACAGATAGCAACTGCATCAACCTGAGTTTTTGAGATGGAGAACAAAATAGAGATGCTAGCTGACCGGAAAGGAACAAGAAGCATGGGGAATGCTTAACATGCTACTGCTAGAACAGAAAAGCAATGAACTACTCACCAACTTAATTATTTGCTTTTGAATCGCACCAACAACGCAAACGTTAAGCTGGGTGGGCTGCTGTTGTTGTACTGAAGCTAGCCACCCACCTGCTACAGCTCACCTGACAGTGAGAGGAAGGACATGAAGCTACTGCTACAATGCACCTACGGCAAACGAAACAAGTCCAGCAAATTAACAAAGGGTGCTAAAATGCTCGAATATCATCCTTAATGTGATGAACTGACGAAAGTAAAACTAAAAGAACATAGTTTGTTGTCTGATTTGATATCTATAACAGGACAATAAGATAAAGATTATGTGAACATATGTTAAACAACATCTAAATGTTCAGACAAGTATTCTTTTCAAAAAAGATCTAGACACACCTTCAATTTCTGAACTGATTTTTTTTTTTTTTTTTTTGCGTTACCTTTAATTCAATAATGAAGCCTAGAAAGACATCTTGGCCGGGATTCTTGAACCGATTACTGAACAATAGCTGAATGCAAAGAAAACAAACATTCTGGACTTGAAACCAAATTTCAGTCAATAGGTTTGCTCTTCTAGATTGAAGCCAAATTTGAACAATAAGTTCTCCCTCAAAATTCAGACCAAAATAATAGAAACCCATAGGTGCTTAAAAATCGAGCCTAAGTTTAGGCGTTACACCAATTTGCTCATCGGAGGGCCCTGCGCCATGAATAGTAATAAAAAAAAAGAGGCAGAGCAAGGTTAGGGGACCCATCGACGACCATGGAAATGGCGGCTTCCTCAAGGGTCAACTTCACACAATTAGTGATGTGAAAGGGGCGGCGGCAGGGAACACCCTCTCTACAGCCTTGTACATTGTCTTTGGCGCAGCCGCTACGCCCGACGTCTGCTCCCTCTCCGCCTACGCGACCTAGCATGCGCCACTCGCGTCCCGCCTCGGTCCCAGCGGCGGCAAATCGGGAAAGCAAAGCGACTGCGAGGAGCGGATGCGGCACGGGCTGGTGAGCCAGCCGACCGTCCCTTCGAAGAATTCGAAACGGTGGGATTCCGAGACTCAAAAAGACTTTCCCGTATCTTGGCCCGGGGAGGGAAGACGACGCGGGATCTTGCTGGTTCAAAAAGGCTGGCTGGCCGCCGTGGCATCGGCGGAGAACACTTGCGCCCCGTCGCCCTAGAATACGCGGCGAAAAGCGGAATGGGGAAAAGTCAGCTCAACAAAGCGACATTTCAAAAGAAAAGCTGTAACAAGTGCTTGTGGGGCCACCAGGGAATCAAGGGCGTGGGTTTTCGATGGTACGACAGAATTTTTAGGTGTGAAAAAAGAGAGCGACAACGGATGGGCTCCTCTGATGGGGGGCGTTTGTTGTGACGGATGGGCTGTTGGGGGCGGGTGGGTTTGCGGCCCAACCCACCGCTGACGGGTTTGACTTCAGATGGGTACGGGCCGGCAGCCGGTTTAATCAAACCGATGAACAGGGCGAAACTCTATTATTAACCATGCTCTAACAGTTAATACTAGCTATAAAGTATCAGCTTTTTTCGAGGGAATATACTATAAGCTAGTAAACAGGGCCTTGCCCTCGGTGGGGAGTTGGGCTGAGTGATTTAAGTCATGGGCCTCTTTTTGTGTATTAATGGGCCGCGTTCTGTCTCATTCTTACCGAGCCATACGCACAAAACCTCTTAATCCTCTCACCTCATCAAAACCTAACGTTCGTCCCCCACCGCCGTCCCGCACCAAACCTCCATCCGCCCCGAGCCGAGCCGCCGCCGCCGCCGCCGACGCGCCATGAGGCCTCTCGACGAGAAGGAGACGACGCAGGTATTCGAGAGCTGTTCAAGTTCACGGGGCCCAACCTGAAGCACCTCCTGGAGCGGCCCGCGGTGGAGGGCCCTGACGCGGAGCCCGGCCGCTACTGCCTCCGCCTCCACCGCAACCGCGTGTACTACGCCTCCGAGGCGCTCGTCCGCCGCGCCACCGCCGTGTCCCGCCCGCGCCTCGCCGGCGTGGGGACGCCCATCGGCAAGTTCACCCACCACGGCGCGTTCCACCTCACGGTCCACGCGCTCGACCTCCTCGCCGCGCACGCGCGCCGCCGCGTCTGGCTCAAGCCCGACACCGAGCGCTCCTTCCTCTTCGGCAACTCCGTGCCCAAGTCCTCCCTCGCGCGCATCACCGAGAACACCAAGGCCGGGGACGGGGTGGTCGTCATGTCCATGGCCGACGTCCCGCTCGGGTTTGGCATTGCGGCGAGGTCGGCGCAGGACTGCAGGAAGGCCGACACCAACGCCGTCGTCGTGCTGCACCAGGCCGACGCCGGGGAGTACCTCCGCAAGGAGGAGGAGCTCATGTGAGGTGAGCGCAGAGGCTTGGCTGATTAGGTCATATTCATGAGGGAAATGTGGTAGATTGTGCCTTGCTGTTGTGTTCCAATGCTTGAGGCGTATATCTATGTACTGAATGCTTGAGTGCTGGTTATATGAGATGTGATGATTGCTGTCACCAAATTTCATCTTTGTTGGTGCTGATATATGCTGTCTTGTGAGTAAATCCAATGGGGGGTTTTGGATAATTTTACTTGCTGAATGTGTGGGGTTGATCAATCAAAGTAGTTTGTACTCCCTCTATTCCAATTATAAGACGTTTGGCTTTTCTAGATACATTGTTTTAACTATGTATACCTAACATAGTGTATACTGTATATCTTTGTGCAAAACAAATGCTGTGTATCTAAAAAGGCCAAAATGTCTTACAATTTTGCATTGGAGAGAGTAGAAAAGAACTGTTTTGAATGGTTGCTATTTATAGCTTGAGGAAATTTGACAGCACAGAGGTGCCTAGCTGATTGAAGGAATATATGTCAGTATAATTCTGACCAACTGGAAGACACGATGAATCAACTCTAGCCTGGCTGTTCACCTGCATCTTTTATTCAATTGACATTGTGTCCATTTGTAATGGTCGGGGAAAGGATCACTTCATACCAGTCCTCAAATCAAACTAGAAGGTTAGGTATAGAATTTAGGATATCCTTGGACTTGGTCGTTTGCTCATTTCTTAGACTAACACCTCATCATACATCATTAAGGTTCATAAATTCTGTATGGGATCTGATGTTTCTCATTTGCGATCGTTGGTCAATTTGTACTGAGACTGATCATGGAATTCTTCTTCCCTTTTTAGTTTTTACTTTGATGGCACCCAATTAGTATACATGTTGCATATATACTTGGATGATTTAGTTTGTGAGGAGGGACACAAGTGAAGATAGTTTTGAGGAAGAAGGATGCTCTGCGCCTGCACACAATACATTGTTATTTGGAAAGCACCTTGCTCCTTAGAGCATGTCCAAGAGACTAGTCAAAAAGACTAGCCAAATTTAGTGTTTTAGCTACTCTTTAAAATAGAGTTGATAACAAAATACTAGAGTACTCCAAGAGACTATGTAAAAGATGGCTAGTGAGGTAGCCTCTCCAAGAATAGAGAAGCGAAGGTGCAATAATGGAGAGCTAGCCAGAGAGTCTGTTAGAGGATGTATTTTTTTTATAATAGCTAAATTTAGCTTTACAAAACCATTTGGCTAGTCTCTTGGACATGCTCTTAGCATTCTCTTCCCACATACTCCGTAATGTAAATTATGTGCATTTTCATCGGGGTTGTCTTATGGCTGAAGAGTCAGTATCATAGTTTTCCTCTGAGCAGTTACAATTTTGATGGTAACTCTTAGTTAAGGACAAATGAATTCTGTATCTTGTTTTTAAGTGCTACTCTCGATGCATTATTTTGAGCAGGGAGAGAGGACAGCAAAACCATCTATAATTGTGTTAACCAAGAAATCAGCAGTAGTTTTTTTTTTTTTTTTCAATTTATCAAGATGCCATGTCTTCTGGATAAAGTTCGTGCAGTTATCTTTAAAATGAGATTGAGTTCTAGTTTACTGAGTAGATCTGCTGCTATGGTGCAAAAGTAAAAACGACCAGTAAAGCATTTGTTGATACTACTAACTCACATTATGGACTTATAGGAATCTGACCTTGAGTGTATACCTTTTGATATGTGTTTCCTTTCGCTGAAATCATGGTTAAACACCCCTTAAACAGTTTCTCCATTCTGTATGGCTTGCTTTCGTTTGCTGTAACTTGTTTTCTTTAGAATTAAACTTCAATGCTGCATGCACTTGTAAGTTTTTTTTTTTTCAATAACCGGATTTGGAAATTGCAGATTAATTTGTACTTGCATCAGCTTAGTTTCCTATTTTTGTATCTGTCATTTTTTTTTATTTAGATCCAAACAGTGCTAGAATTCTTGAAACAATCGAATTTTGCTTGCTGACGGAAATTGAGTGTTTTAGCAGCATTTAACAAGGTGCTACATGCTACACACGGATTCAGAGTAGACAGACTCATTTATTTATGCAGCTGTAGTAGCTTTCATTTTTCGTAATTGACAGGACCAAACTCTCGTCGAAGGCCAAAGTTTGGCCCCTTAAAATGCTACACTTTTTTAGGCTCTAAAAACTGAGACACCAAACATTTCCCCAAAAAGGCAAACAAGGCATTCCATCTCGACCTGCTGACAGGATAAGATCGAGAGAGACATCAAACAAGCTGGGCCTGGTGGGCTTTGTTTGACGCCCAGGCCGACCTTCTCCGGATAAGATTTCGTTGAGTAAACTTGAAGCCAGCGTTTACCGACGTGGAGGATGATGATTCCATCTCGTCTGCGTCTTGCAGCCGCTGCTTTCATCCGACGGCAAAACTTCCAAACACGTCTCCCACAACACAAAGCTCGCCTTGTGATAGTGATCCCCTGCATTACACGCTTCCAAAATCCAAATCACCCTGTTGTCTAATGTATTCTTCTCGTCGTTACTTAGGCGGCAAACCATAACTCCACAGCTAATTAACACACCCGATCGATCGAAATAATCCGTGTATGTGTCACCGCCTCACCGCCAGTTGCACGCGCCCACTGCTGCGCGCGCCTTCCAGCTGACGCTGAGTCACTTCCAGCGCACGCATATGAGCACGAAAATGTGACCAACATGCCGACCAACCGGCGGCGGGGGCGGCGGATGAGCAGCGAACAATGTGACCTCGGAACGTGGCAGCTGACAAATCCTATAGATAGATAGATACATGTCAGTGCCGGTGATCTGATCTCGCCACCAACTGATTCCAAGCTAGCTAGAGAAAACAAGAGACAAACAGGAATAAACGCCGCTGGTGGGGGAGACCCAATAAGACGCTTGCCCGTTACAGCAGGTCCTCCGGCCGATGATCGAGGCTTTCCAGATTGGGACATTTTGGAGTCTTGCTCCCACTGCACAGAAGCCTGACTCAGTGACTCGCCCTACGTACCCCTAGCATGTGTAATCTGAGTACTCTCCAATCGATCGTGATCGGCGAGATAATCTAGAAAACCAACGCGATCGCCGATCGATCGAGAGCAGCCCGCCGGGTGAGCTGCAGCTGCCGGCTTCTTGTCCTGGACCTGCACTTGCACTTGCAGATCGATCCACGACGTGTCCTGGTCCTAGAGATATCGTTTATTTCGTCAGTCAGACATGTGTGGCATGTCGGTCGTACTGCCATATTCCTTTTGCCGGAGGCAGGGCGTTCCTTTGTCAAATAATATCCCGTGCACAGTCGATCACATCTCCCATGGAGCAGATATTTTTGGAACACAAGTGATTGCTCGTGGAGATGTGTAGCGCAGTGCCCTCTAAACCGTGTTTGTCCCTCACGATCTGTTTCGGTTGGACGAGATGAGCTCATTGCATGACTCATCCCCCTCATCGAAAATAAAAAAACAAATAGTATAGATTTTGCATAATAATACTCCCTTTACATAACTAAACCGATGACAAAAAAAAATCAACACGACTTATAATTTGAATCGAGGGAGTAATTCAGAAATTTTTCACACGCTGAAAACGGGCCGAAACAGCAGGAAGGCTGAAGAATTTGAAGCCCAGTACATAATTCGCCCAGCCCACATGTCCACAGGCCAGCCATCTTCCCGAACTTGCCAAAATTTTACCGCCATACAGCCAGCACAGCCTCGCCGAGCCAATCAGAGAGAGCAAAATGGCCGGAACCGCAGCGACACCCCACCTCTCCTCTCTATCTCTCCCTATCCTCCCGGACGTTACGCTTGGCGGCGCCACGTGCTGCCGTGGCCCACACGCCGGTGACACAGGAGTAGTACGAACGCGGCCCTGGTGGCGTACTGGCGTCCCTCGTGTCCCCACGGGCCCACACCCCCCTCGCTTCCGGGGCGAGGTCCGAGCAGCGAGCAGCTGTGAGCAGCAGGACGCGCCGCCTTGTCGCGACGCGCCATCCCATCCCTTCCCTTCCCATCCGGCGCCGCGCGGCTCCAATCCTGTCGCGTGGCCATTAAAAGCCTTCTTCCTCTGCTGACTGCTCCGCGAGTCTCTTCCGGAACCGTCCCGCTCGCCTCGTCATCTCTGATCCCCTACGCCTTCGCCATCCCCGCTGCGCACGCCAGTTGTAACGACTTCGAAACTCGTGTGTGCTGAGAGAGAGAGAGAGAAGGGCGGGCCGGCGGCGATCGGAGATGGCGGCGGAGAAGCCCCGGAAGGAGCAGGAGAAGGAGGAGGAGGAGTTGATGCTGGAGGATGGAGGCATCGAGGAGAGCCCGCGCCGCAGCTTCGAGGACTGCGGCGAATCCGAGGAGGAGGACCGTGGGGAGGACGGCGATGACGACGATGACGAGGACGGGACCGGGACGGCGACGCCGTCGGTTCGCCGCGCTCCTTCCAGTCTCAAAAGTGGCCGCAGAGCTACAGGTGCGTGCGCCAGTGTTCCATTCCCTGCTTGATCGCCGCTTACGTACGCGACTTTTTGACTAACTCTGTTTATCACGGAGTAATCAATCGTCATCAGCAATCTGTTCTGTTTACTATTTTTTTTTTTTACTAAATCCGTTCTAAATTGTAGTTCGTTTGACTTTTTTCAAGCCAACTTTTGACCACTCGCCTTATTTAAAATTTTATGTAAAATATCACTTCTTTTGTTATGGCTTGCTTGACTTAAATTTGACTGTTTTTTTTTGCAAATTTTTTTAAATAAGACGAGTTGTGAAACTTATGATCAAAAAATTCAAACGAATTATAATTTGAAACGGAGGAGTAGTATTTATTATTGGTAGAGTGTAACTGTTGTAGTAGTCGCTGGGTGGCTTTCGTTGTCGTTGATTCACCTGTTTTTTAATACTGCCCTACCTTAAAAAAAAACAATTCTAAACTTACAGAAGTTAAAATTTAAATAAAACAATTTAAAAAATAAATCAATTATTTATCTTAGAATATAAAAAAATATATGTACCATAATTAACCGTACTTATTTGGTTTCCTCCGTCCTAGAATGAATATAATTCTAGATCAGTGTTTAAATAAATTACAAAAATATTAAATACTATCTTGGATTTTTTAAATAAATTCAAAAAATTTACATAAAAAACTTGTATTAATAAAGAAACCTATATTTTGCAATAAGGCAGTGAGTGGTCAAACTTTTTTGTTAAAAAGTCACATTATGGAGGACTCATTATAGGACTCATTATGCAATTTTTCATTTAATTCAATGCCTCAAACTAGAACCTTATGCTTTCTGAAGCGAGGATAGTATCCTAGATATTAGTACTCCTCTGTATAGTTATTTATAGTCAAATTTAAAATTATTTAACTTGCCAAAAAAGTGTGTGAATTATATGTGTTTTCCTGAAACCGACAGCAGAGTACATTTCATTGTATTAATAGGTAGAAAAACGGTCACTGGATAATACAGATTCCATATCAAGGGTTAGTTTTCTACAAACACAAATGCCCTAAAGTAAGGATGAAACACTCTCCACACGAAGAAGAAAACTTATCGAAGCAACTGGACCAGCGTCTTTGCACATTCTTTTCTTATGTCTGGGACCGGGAGAGTAAAATTCTATGTTGATTAGTGGGCCTGGCTGAATCATCAATTTCGTGATTGGGACGGGATGTGAATGGACTGCTGGTTCTGCCGCAGATTGAACATTCACACGTGTCTTGTTTGTATTTTTCATGAGGCTTCCTTTCCACGTCTAATCGGAATGCACTAGAATGAACACTTGGGAGTGGGAGGTGCTCTGAATGCCGCAAGTTCCAAAATTGAGGCATTGCGCCGATAAGCATGATGACCACTGGTTCATGCATTGTTTTCGCTACCATTGCTGACATATTACACATGTATTTTGTCATGAGTTTTATGCAGTGCCTGGAGTTTAGCCCTTGTTATTATTCTAAAAAAGGACACATCACACATGGCATATTTGGCTTCTCTTGGCATATGAAAACAGATGATGCATGCAAAGTTTAGCTCCTAATAGGTGTATATTGGTTATGTATTTCCTTTTCTTTAAAAAAATGATGAAGAATTGATCCTAGTAGACCAAATCAATCGTTTTAATTAGATTTATCGATCGGGGGCTGTGTTCATGCTGAAATTGCACAATTTCTGTATCTGCTAGCATCTAGTAGTGATCATACTTAATTAATGAACATCAGCCGTTGTGCTACAAGTTTATTTGTGGATCACTATGTATAGATAATGTGATCATGATATATATGCTTTATTTTTCAGGGAAACAACTGACACCTACACAATCGCTGCATCACCGAGCTTTGGTTACTTAGGCCCTTCCACAAGCAAATACTCACTCCTCGATCTTGGTCGTAGTGGTCTGGGTTCTGACCTGAAGTTGCCTCTAGTATCGGACACAGCTGATGGAAAGCAAGATTCTGTCAAAAACTTGCCGAAAACCCTTAGTTCAATAAGAGATGAGAGAGTCTCATTTCAAAATGCAACACACGGGAGAAGTCTACATTAGTCAAGGGTGCAATGTGACGCAAACAGTCTTCAATGGTACCATCATTTGAATACAAAAAGTATCCAGCTTACTTGCTGTTGAACATTATTTGATACATATTTCTTTTTTCGTTATTTGGCAGGGGATTAATGTACTTGCTGGTGTTGGCCTTCTTTCCACCCCGTTTACAATTCATGAAGCTGGATGGACTGGCCTTGCAGTTCTAGTATGTTTTGCGATTGTTTGCTGTTATACTGGAATTCTTCTGAAACATTGTTTTGAGAGCAAAGATGGTATCTCAAGTTATCCTGACATTGGAGAGGCTGCATTTGGAAGAATGGGCCGTCTGTTGATATCTGTAAGTGTCAGTATCTTTAGATGAAAGGAGTAACTTAGGACTATCTTTCTAGAGTATGTAGAGATGCATGTGCACCTACCAAAGCTACATGTCACAATACCTACAAGCTACAAGCAGCTATTGATCTTTTTCCCCATACACACTTACATTGGAAGGGCTACTGTTCTACTGATTGTCAACGATCTGCACCTAACCTTGATCACTTCCGTATCTGAATGTTTGCAGTATTTCAAAAAGACACTCAAACTCTTTAGTCTCTTTTTTTGAAATGCTAACACCTGTTTATAGTGCATATCACATGAATGAATCTAAGATTTTACAATCGACCATTGGCACCCCAAGGCTAGGAAAATTCACATCCCTCTTTGCTTTTGTTTCATGCATGAGATGTTTTCTAAACCTTTCTATTTGTATGGAAAAAAAAAACTAACTGACGATATTTTTTGTGCAGATTATTTTGTATACTGAGCTATATGTAAGTACCTTCCATGGTTTGCCATTTAGTGTTTATTAGAGACCAAACACAGGACTAAGTTTTCCTTTTATCATGTTATTTAATGGCCGCAGTCATATTGTGTGGAATTCATTATTTTGGAGGGTGATAACCTCACATCAATTTTTCCTAAAGCTGGTTTTGGTTGGCTTGGGATTTATGTTGATGGGAAGCATTTTTTCGAGTGTTGACTGCTATTTTAGTCTTGCCGACAGTATGGCTGCGAGATCTTCGAGTGCTCTCGTACCTTTCAGGTATGACTGCTGATAGTTTGTTTTTGTTTATTTTTTGCATAGTATATTAAAATAAGGATCAAACTTGGCATGGTTTTAACTAATAATTATGCGTGCAGCGGGTGGTGTGATTGCAACTCTTCTCGTATTCCTGTCCGTTGGTTTAGTTGGTGTTACCGATGATATAGGCTTCCATTCAACTGGGAAGGTAGTAAACTGGAGTGGCATGCCCTTTGCCATTGGTATTTATGGATTTTGCTACTCTGGGCATTCAGTATTTCCAAATATCTACCAGTCAATGTCCGATCGCTCTAAGTTCCCTAAGGCACTGTTCATATGGTATGTTTGGCCTGATTCCTGTTTCGGTTTACCTTATTATCGAATAATGATTTTTCTCAAGGTGTGCTGGTGTTTTGCAGTTTTGCAATATGCACAGCAATATATGGCTCTTTTGCTGTCATTGGCTTTCTAATGTTTGGAGAGAACACTTCATCACAAATCACTTTAAATCTTCCAAAGCATTCAGTTGCCTCAACAATTGCATTATGGACCACGGTAACAACTGCATCTAGACCTAAGTTTACTTTCTCAAATCGCAGAAACCTTTTCTTTATATTACGTTTTTTAAACGATTTTCTTAACTCTTATCTTTTTTTATATTACTCAGTAATTTTTTTTTTTTGTATGTTTTCAGGTGATAAACCCTTTCACCAAGTATCCTTATCATCAAAACCTCAAAATTTCAGTTTTCTAGGATAACATTTTGATTTTAATTGTTCTAAGTCTTTATGGAATCTCTTTGTCCTTAACTACAACCAGATACGCCTTGTTGTTAAACCCATTAGCTCGAAGTTTAGAAGAGTTGCGTCCTGAAAGTTTTATGAACGAAACATCGTTCTCTATTATACTGAGGACTTCCCTTGTTGCATCAACTGTATGCATTGCCTTTCTTCTGCCATTCTTCGGTAAGCATGCACCCAATTACTGAATTGTTCATCCCACACCACGTTTTAAATAGCGCTACGCTATAGCGGCTAGAAACAATTGCCGCGACGCTTATTGCACTTTTTCGTGCTATTGACGCTATTCATGCTATAGCGGCAGCAGCAGCCTGGCGCTATTGCGCGGCGTAGCTACCGCTATAGCGCCGCAGAAAAGTCTGACGCTATTTTTCATAGCCCCTATTTACGTGGATCCCACATCACTCTTTACTTGTTTTTATCCTGAAAATTTTCAGTATATTGTACCGCATTAATGTATACAGACTTTTTTTACAAATTAAACCAGATTTTGCTTTCTTCTACGTACTTAATCTTAATTCAACTTAAGCAACTTTAAACTTTATATTTCAAGCGGCAACTCGGTTTAGTGTCTTGACTGAACCTCTGCATTTCTGAACTATCTGCTCTGTGTTTCAGGTCTTGTGATGGCTCTCATCGGATCTCTTCTGAGTATACTTGTGGTAAGTCATCTCTTTTTTTCATTTAACTTGTTACACTGTACTGTGCTGTGCTGTGCTGTGAGACTACGAACGAAGTGGCAAACTTGTTGAGAGAAAGGTTGCTGTGCTGGAATTATAAGAACAGTATTGCCACTTTTCTTCATATCCAAATTTACTACCTTGCATAGTATATCGTATACTTGTCAAATGTGAACCATATAAAAGTCAAAAAAAAAAAAAATGTGAAACATATCATGGGAAATACTAGTTCTTTTTTTAACGCAAAGAAAAACAGTAGTATTGTTTGTTTGTTCTTTCCTGACGTACCATGCATTGTTTGATTATTACAGTTAACAGCCTCGTACAAAGCTTATCAGATAGAACTTTCTGATAGATTAGTTATATTTTATTATATAATGTGATTAATTAACGAGTCTATACTTTCCGTAATTACAGGCAGTCATAATGCCAGCCTTGTGCTTCCTGAAGATCGTACAGAATAAAGCAACTCGTTCACAGGTAAATGATCATCAAACTGCAGTTATCACAAAATGAACTTTCGTTTCTCCGCTTATCGGGCTCTCAGCTGGAGACCTCTGATGAATGACGATACTGCCTGCCTGGTGGAAGTCTTTTTTAACCTTTTCGGTGGCAATTTGCAAACTTGGTCGCTGATAGGATTATTACTTGTCAATCTCCAATTTCAGGTAATCGCAAGCATTGGTATCATTATATTGGGCGTCATCAGTGCTGCCCTGGGGACCTACTCCTCCGTGAAAAAGATTGCAGAAAACTACTAAGCTCTTCGACAATTGCTGTCTGAAGAGCCTACCACCCGGTGGTTCCACGTATGGAACTCGAAATAGTCAGGTTTTACGTATGATCAAAATTTTGAAAGAACTACTGAACTTCCTGTAGATTATTATTATTATTCGGACCACAATAGTCTACTACAGTAAAAAAACTCGCAATAACGTAATCATGTCCCCCTTTTAGCTGCTTCTCTATCATTTCGTTGTACTGTAGCAAGTTCCTGTGCTGCCGATTGTTCCTATAAGATTCTGCTTTTTACAATTGAGGTATCTACACATGAGCTTTTTCTGGGCTTTTTTGGAGTCGATGAATCAGCTCTGAAAGTTTGAAGATACCTACCTACCATTCCTGCGATGCCTCTCGTAGGTGGGCTGGGTTGGGCCGTATTATGGTTATATGCCTCTTCTAGCCTGGAAGGCCTGTTTTGATACTTGCTCGATTATGATTGATTGCTAGCATACTGGCCCCTCCTGTTCTATGGCCTAACCCATAACAGGATAGCACATTTCCTTTGCAATACATCTATCTACTTGGCAGCCCATTCCTTTATATGGTGTTGGAGAATCTTTTTTTTTTTGTTATGATTCGCTGCATGCATGTTGGAGCACTCGAATGATTAAAAAGGCGCCTCATGCTTTTTATTAAGTGGATATGTAGGAAAGCATTGCTGCTCCTAAAGTCTAAAAAGAGAGGGCTGTAGCACAAACTTGAAACACTGCCAATATTCGTACTCACTGCACTACAGCAAGAATGAGCGGAACGTGTTGGCAGTGGAAAGCAGGGGCTTGATGTTTCAAAAATCAAAAAATAGATAGAAAGCAGGGGATTATTCCCACACTACACTCGCAAAAGAGAGAAGGGAGTAGTGGAGGGGTTGCTTTGCGGAACTTTTCACACAAAGCCGGAGTTTGCCCCTTTATGGGGCTCCAACTTTCCATTGGCACCTCACATTTGTTTTTGTTTTTAAGGAATCCGGAAAACCCCTACACTCATTCTCTATAGCAAGTAGCAAGTGACCAAGCAGAGAAAGAGGGGAAAGACTAAAAGAGGAGTTCGTGTGTGTTGTTGCCTTTATGCAAAGACGGGCATCTTTGCAGGCAGCAGCCGAGTGCATCCCACTTGGCATTTCCATCTTAAAAGACAAGAGCTCTTTTGCTCTCATGACTTTTAGTAGTGCAATCTTTCTGCCCTCAAAAGTGGCTAATCCTTTCTCTTCCTTTGATTGGTGTCTCAAACTCCCTGGCCTTTTCTCCTTTCTCGCCCCAAAAGGGCATGGCCATGCCGCCATCTTTTTTGCCACACCCCTCACCATCCATGCTGTGGGTGGGACCAGGAGAGCATACCATATCATCCGTCCATCCCTCTTTGGTCGTTTGTCAAGACTCAAAATACCATACCCCAGGTGCCTGCTGCCTTCACATCTCCTTCCTTCCTTCACATTTTATTCCAGAAGCAAAAGGTAGAGAGACAGAGAGATGAGGCTCTCAATGGGCAATCAATTATAAAGCTTGCCAGCTTTACTGGTGGCCATGCAATTTTCAATCCATCTCCCTGAGCTGGAGTGTTTCCCTTCCCCCATGCCATGCATCTCATCTCCATGGTTAAAACGTAACCCTGCCTGCCTGCATGCATCACTACTACTGTACTACCCACTATACTATAATGAATTATTTTACTGCCTGATTAAAGGCTTGATAGAGCTAATCATGGTGGTTAAAAAGGCGGAAACTTTATTTAGGTGTGTGTTGTGGGTGGGTGCGTGGACTATGATGGCCTGGATGCGATTTGCACTTTTACTTTGCACCAACTTTGTTTCTTCAAGCTAAGGATTGACACACGGGCAGGCGGCAGGCAAGTCATTATTCCTCATCATGCTCTACTTTGAGTTGTGCAGACAGATGCACGGTAACTTAAGCAACCCAAAACCAAAAAGGCCGGCCGGGGATGCATGCAATGCAACGCAACACGGCCATCTTTTTTCTCTAGCTCGGTGCCCTCTCTCTTTCTCACACACAGACACAGCTTTGCTTGCATCCCATCCATCCCATGCCATGGCTTGAAATGAATGGGCATGATTTCACCACCAAAGTGCCGTCCACTGAAAGACTACTACTCCTGAGACCGGGCCGGGAGAGAAAAAGGTTACTACTACATCCATCCACTTCTTAAAAAGAAGACACATGCATGAATGAATAAAAAGAGGCCTCTCCTCTCCTAGTGAAATTATGCGTGCATAAACCACGCGCTACTAGGCTGCTTTAAATTATTGGCGCTAGCTTACAGCAAGGAATCATGCACGCTCGATTGTGATTCACCTTTTTTTTCCCACCTTTCCTCAATAATTACGCACGCTCGATAGTTTCAGTTTCGTCAAAAGAGAAAGGGGGTGAAAAAAGAGACGAGAGGGATGTATGGAAAAAGGCAAGGGGAAAATTTTGAATTATGTGACAAGATAGCTCGCATCATTCCTACCTGAAAGGCGCGATATTGTCCAGTACCGCTACGTAGCAGCAGCAAGCTGATCGAGCTCCATTGGACTTGGGCCGAGGACTGATGACGTGTATTAGCCCAAATCCAGCCCAGCCCAGACCATTTTTTGCGGAGCCCGAAGACGATCCACGCACACACAGAGGAGCTCCATGCATGAATATATATAGTAGTTTGTTTCTTTCCATAAAAGGTATTTAGTTTCCCTAACAGCAGATCCCCATCTGATCTGATGATGATGCTAATAAGAGAAAGGTAACAGTTGTGACGGCGATAATATACAGGAGAAAAGCCAAGTGTGATGGGCAACCTATCTAGCTCATCACCAGTTATTCACTGCTGCAGATCGATCGATATCAACACAAGCGCGCCTTTTTTTTTCGATCAGTTGAGCAATGTGTATCAGTGTAGTGTGTGGGAGAATTCGAAGAACGAAGATGACCAGGGCGGCCATACCATCGCACTCATTCCATCATGATGCCGCCGGCCAGCCTCTGCCGGCTGCGAGCGACTGTCCGGCCGGTCCATTTGCAGTGCATATGCGTATGATTCGGTGGACAAGCAGATAGCGGCTGGATCTCGCCTCAGGCGGCCGACCGGCCGGACCGGGGCACACCCAACCGGCGGGCGGCAGTGGATGGACCGGGGATCGCCGGATCGGGATCGTACGTCGTCGTGGTGGCCTCCGGAGGGATCAGCGCTGTGAGCAACAGGTACGGTAGCCCAGGCGGCCGGGGCCGGCCGCGCGCGTTCTTCACCTGCTCCGTGCGCGCGTGGACGCGCCACAGAGCCGGAGCCGCGCCCGGACGGCGGACGCTCCGGCTCCCGGCCCCTTTTTCCACCATGTCCTGGGCGCCACAGCTACAAAGTGGTGGTGGTCTGGTGGACTGGTGGGGTGGTGCACGCTGGCTGCTGGCCGCGCGCGCGCACCCTTTTGCGGCTTGTTGCGTTGCGCCTTGGCCGGGTAGCGTCCACCCTTATGCTACCTGCAGCCTGCCTCCATGATCTCCAGCGCGAGATGGATCGCGTCGCGTCGCGTGGCTTCCGTCCTCTTGGTTGGTTGGTGACGATTTCGAGTGACGATCGGTGCCTTCTCCGTGCGCCGTGCGTGCATGGATGCGAAACACACTGCTGTTGCTGTACAAATCCTGCAGGTAGTGTCGTGCTTGTGTATGCACGCGCCGAACTGGTTGTTGGTGACTGTACGTACGTCGTTGTCCTCATCTCGATCGGTCGTCGATCAGGAGCATGTACGTAGTTCCGTGAGTTTGAATTACATTTTGGATAGCAGTGAACAGTGCGAACTCCCCGTCGTCGATCAAAATCTTCCCTTATCAATCGGCGCCGCCGCTCTCTGCATTGTCGTCATATCGACGTTCCGGCCGGCTCTGGTGACCACGTACGCACACACTCCATCCCCTAGGCCCTAGCTAAGCCTCTTCCTAGCTACTCCATCACGGAGCCCTTTAAGCAATGTAGTGTTGCTTAATTATCGTCTTCACCCACCACATGACACAAGAGAGTCTGCAAAACGCAAATGATGGTTGCGGAGGTGGTGTCCAGATGTAGGAACTGCCATCGTACACACCGAGCGAGACAGGTGCGTCAGTTGAAAGCGATATGGAGAGTGTTGGCCAAACTACCTTAAAGGGAACAACAAATTGAAGATTCATCGTTCCATTTTGAAATCCCCTACGCTCGGAACAACACTGTTTTTTTTTTGGGTATTTTTGTCAACTTGTCAATTTTCTTTTCTGTGTTTTTTATTCTTTTTTCAATTTTGGTATGCTTGGGTTAATATATGGGGGGCCGGATATGTGTTATGAAACACATGAATGGTTAAAACAGCTCAAATCACTCGAGATCTCTATAGATAGACTATTAGGCAGCTGCTCTCGTACTCCTCTTTTTTATAGCAGGCACAAAATTTTTTCTCGATCACCAGAAGACTTGCGCGTATTTATATTAAGCGAGAGAAAAGTTTGATACATAGTGTGGGGTAGGCCATAACAGGATACTCCTTCCGTCCCAAAATAATTGTCATTCTCGCTTCCCAAGAAATAACTGCCGTCAATTATATATTAAAATATATAAACATTTATGTTAAGTAATTAGTATCATCAGAAAAATCTTTAAGTCTAGTTTTTTAATAAATTTATTTGGAGATACAAATCTTGTGTGTATTTTTCTATAAAAATCGAAAAAAAACTTTAACTTGGCACAAACACCCAAAACATACAGACGACACTTGCTCGAAAAATATGGTGTTTTCTAACTTCAAAAGGTCAGTTTCCAATAATTCACTTCAAAGTCAATTTTACATAAGGAATCCTATACTATTTTGAAACTATTCTAATCACTTATATATTTTTTTTGGTCTCTCTTATACAATTGCATGAGGAACCCTTTTCTACTCTTTCCCCCACACCCTACCACCTCTAGATTGGTCGATGGATATGTGTGACTCCTACACGCGTATTTTTTTGCGCACAAGTGCTGGTGTTTTTCCATGTGTCAATTGATTGGGAAGGGTTTTTGGAACTATTGGAGATAAGTTTTTCACCTTTTCTCCCAAAACAAATGGATTGCGAGGGGATGTTGGCAACTGTTGGAGTTGCTTCTCGCCTTTGGAGTCCATCGTTCAGATGTTGCAGTGGTTGGCGCAACAATGGGTTCTTGCGGAAGGAAAAAAAAATCTTGAAAGTTTGTTCAGCGAGTAGTTGGCTACAACATGAGGGGGTGTGCGTGTGTCAATTTCATTTTATGTATCACACCCGGATTGTATGAATTATTCTCTTCTTAATACAAAAACGCGCAAAAGCTTTTGCGTGATTGAGAAAAAAAAAAAAAACTGTTGGAGTTGCTTAACGAAGTAATAAATAGATGGGCTATTCTTTTTGTGATTAAAGCATGATTTAAAGTGCATTGATTTAAAGCACGAATGCTTGATAAGTTGTAGTACTCCGTATCGTCTTCGGCTGCACAATATCAGCAAAAAAATTTTGGACATCTACGTTGGCTAGAAGGGAAATGGATCCCGTCTTTCACTAAAAATGGCCACCGGTGAATTTAAACCAAAATGTAAAGCAGATACGTATCTATCTGCCGGATTGGTTTAACTAGTAGCCAGTGAAATAATTGACTGCAACTGAACATCCTGAGCACAAGCTCCAATCTGCAATCTTAGGAAAGAGCCCGAATCTGAATGGTTCTCATGTTTTTGCTTTGATGCGGCGGCCCCCCCCCACTGTGCCAGAAGCACATACCACATGCTTGCACGTTAAATAATCTCCATCCTGTCCCCGCCTCTTTTTTTCAGCTGCACGCACGCTTCCTCGCTGCTTCTACTACCTGCACTGCACTGCAGGCTCAGGCTGCAGTTACCACCACCACTCCACGATCACATCCCAAGCAGACACCAAACGAACCCACCACACCAAGCTGACCACCACGTACACCTCCACGCCGCCCGCCGCTAAACCTATAACACCACCGCTACCGCGACGCGGCCGTCCGTCGATAACTAACCGCGACGAGACCACAGACAGGCATGAGAGCCTACGCGGCGACTCCGGCCGTGGCCACGCTGCCGTCGGCCGCGCCGCCGCTGACACCCGACGCGGCGGCCGTGCTGTCCCGCGCCGCGGCCGACGCGTCCAGGCGTCGCCACGCGCACACCACGCCGCTCCACGCAGCGGCCGCGCTGCTGTCCGGCCCGGCGCCGCTGCTTCGGGACGCCTGCGCCGCGGGCTCGCGTCCCCACACCCGCTCCGCTGCCGCGCGCTCGACCTCTGCTTCTCCGTCGCCCTCGACCGCCTCCCCACGTCCACGGACCTCCAGCACCACCACGACGTCGGAAGCGGCTTCCACACCACCGCGCCGCCGCTCTCCAACGCTCTGGCCGCGGCCCTCAAGCGCGCCTACGCGCACCACCGCCGCATCGGCAGCGGAGGCGTCGAGGCCGACGACCATCGCGTCGGCGTGCCGCACCTCGTGCTCGCCATCCTCGACGACCCGTCCGTGGCGCGCGTCATGCGTGAGGCGTCCTTCTCCCAGCACGGCCGTCAAGGCCGCCATGCTCAGGTCCCTCTCCGACCCGTCGGCACCTGACGCCGGCGCGTACGTCGGCGGCGCCAGGGTGATGCATCGGCAGGCCTCCTCCCACCGGGAGGACGAGGTGGCCAAGGTGGTGGAGGTGCTCAAGAGGGCAAGAAGCGCAACCCGGTGCTCGTCGGCGACAGTACGGTGGACGTGGACGCCGTGGTGCAGGAGGTGATCACGCTGATACAGAGGCAACGGCTCGGCAACGCGCGCGTCATCTCCTTCCCCAAGGAGTTCGGCGACATGGTCGACATGGACAGGGCACAGCTGACCGCCAAGATCAGGAGCTCGGCGAAGCGGTGAGGTCTGCATCGACCAGCGCCGGCGTCGTGGTCAACCTCGGCAACCTGCAGTGGCTCGTCGAGGAAAGGTGCGCGCAGGGCGAGCATCCGGAGAAGAGGAGGGACGTGGTGCTCGACACGGCGCGAGCCGCCGTGGACGAGATGGCGCGCGTTCTCAACCTGTCCGGCGAAGGGGAGCACCGCGTGTGGGTGATCGGCACGGCGACGTGTGCCACGTACATGAAATGCCAGGTGTATCACCCGGCGCTGGAGAGCGAGTGGGACCTCCAGGCCGTGCCCATCACGCCAAGGCCTCCTCCGCCACCGCCGCCGCCACTTGGGCTCTCGCCGAGGTTCGCTTCCATCGATCTCAGCCGTAATCACAGCACGCATCGCCGAGCTAGCTGACACAGAACAACTTGTTTTCCTGATGATGTGACAGTGTTGGAGCTAACAGGGGCATCCTGAGCAGCTCGGTGGAGGTGCTGTCAACGGCGATGACGTCCCCAATGCAACGGGCGCCGAGCCTCTGCAGCGCCTGCATAGACGGCTACGAGCGCGAGCGCGCCGAGATGGCTTCGTCGGAGCGTGCTCCTCCCTGTCCGGCCGAGCAGCCCATGTCCATGTGGCTGCAGATCGGCACGCCAAGCAGCGGACGCCCGGCCGACCGCGCGCAGGTCAGTCAGTTGTTGTTCTTGGGTTTGCACGTCGTGTCGCAACGTACGCTCTGACACGTGGAAACTGTCGCTTCTGATTGCAGGAGAAGGCGCGGGAGGCTGACGAGCTGCGACGCCGGTGGCGAGACCGGTGCGCGCAGCTGCACTCGCATGGCCGCCCACCGCTGGTCACTTGCTCCGAGTGGAACGGGGCTACCATTCTTGCCAACATGCAGGCGCCGCCGCCGCCGGTGGTACGGCCATCGGTGCAGCCTCGGGCTGCCGTCGACACGGATCTCGCGCTTGGCCTGGCGGCGGCGAGGCCGGCGTGTGAGACGGACGACAAGCTTCTCGTGAGACGGCTCACGGAGGCGGTGAGATGGCAACCCGAGGCTGCTGCTGCCGTGGCCACCACGATCGCGAAGGCCAGGTCCAGCCAAGCCAGGCGGCGCGGCAAGGCCGACGTCGACGCGTGGGTCGTCTTTGCCGGGCCTGACGTGGCCGGAAAGAGGAGCATGGCCGAGGCGCTGTCCAAGTCCGTCTTCGGCACGGGGGCCATCACCGTGCGCCTCGGCTACTCCCAAGCCGGCGATGACGGCGGCGAGTCCGTCGTGTCGTGCCGTGGGCAGACGGCGCTAGACCGCATGGCGGAGGCGATACGGGCGAACCCGTTCCGCGTCGTCGTCCTGGATGGCGTCGACCACGCCGACAGCGTCGTGCGCGGGTCTATCCTGCGTGCGATCGAGTCCGGCCGGCTCTCGGACTCGCACGGCCGCGACGTCGCCGTCGGCACCAACATCTTCGTCGTGATGTCGCAGTGGTCGTCGCCGTTGCCGGATCACCTGAGGACCTCGCAAGAAGCCGAACCCTTGCTTCCAGACCTGCCATGGAACCTGGAGCACGGGATGATCGCCGGCGGGAAGAAGCGCAGGCCGGACCAGCAGCTCGAAGAAGGAGACCGGCGCACAAAGGCACGTAATCACTCGGCACGGGAGCCGCTTCCCCTGGACTTGAATCTGTCCATGTCCGATGACCACACCGATGGCGTAGACGACAGCGGCGGCGAGGGATCACGGAACTCGTCCAGTGACCTCACCGTGGAGCACGAGCAGGAGTACGGCCAGCCCGCTTATTCCGCCAGGTGCTCGGCGCCACCACCAACCGTTTCCGAGCTCATCAAAGCTGTGGACGGAGTGGTCGTGTTCAAGCCACCGGTGACCTTGGAGCCACTGCTGAAGCGGAGCGTCTCCGACCTGGTGGTGCCGGCGGCGAAGTTCGGGGAAATCACGGTCGGCGGGTGGTCCGTTCACGTCGACGACGGCTTGCTAGGCAGGCTAGCCGCCGGGGCCGCCCGGGCAGCGGCTGGAGCGACGGCGGCCACGCCCATGGAGGCGTGGGCCGGCGAGGTGCTGTGCCCCAGCAGCATGCGGCAGTTCAAACGTAGCTTGAGCACCAACGACGTGGACGGAGCGACGGTGGAAGGCGGAGGCCGGAGAAAGGACGGCGAGATGTTCCCAATGCCGGTGACGGTGGACGGAAGCTGATCGATGAACCCCACGTTTTTTCCATCTTTATTTGCTTGGTCATCAAGATATGATCATGCACGGTGTACATTAGTACATTCATGTAAATTTTTCAGCAATCAGTTTTTTTTTTTTCGGTTGGAGAGGAGTAACAATCATCATAAACTAGAGAGGGAACAAGAAACTAGGTAGCTAGTAGCTCCTTTTCCCCCATTTTGCTTTTACCTACTATTTCACGGAGATCATGGATTCAGTACGTTGGCAACAATCTATGATGACTCACACCAGCTGAACAACCGTGTTTTAACCTATAGAGGATCACGACTGCTGCCTGCTGCATGCAGTTCAACATGGTGAACCACTAAGTGCTCCAACCAAGGATAATACTTGTACTACATTACTACACACTTCCAAGTATAGTACCACTGGTCATATGCGTACCTAATTAGCTAATGAAAGCCGGTGAGCTTCATCATTAGACGTATACACAGCATGGTCAGTAATTGACAGTCATCATTATTTAATCATCATAATGCACCTCATCCTCGACATTGTTACATTACATGGCACGCATGATGCACGAATGGTAATACGCCTCGGGTATGATGGCAGAGGATGGGCCGCTCTGGCTCTAGCTCTAGCTTTGCCAGAGTTGGGAAACACTGAAATCACGGCTCCATCATGTGAAAATCGCTTCCTACTCTGTTGACGCGGATTAGAGCACCAACACATCGGGAGAGATTTGGACGCCTACGAGGTTGCAAACAACCTGTACAAGCGGCAAGGATCGCAACGTGACCGACGAAACCGGTCTAGAGAACGGTTAGGTCGATGTAGAGCTCAATCTCGGCCGAAACTTACCTCGGAACGCACTCCGGAATGATCCGTCGGGAGAATGCACGCGAGGGTTGCCCTAGGGTCGGCAAGGCCACCTAGAACGCCCGCGAAATTCATCGAGAAAGACGCCGGGCAGCAAGGTTAGGGTTTGGAAGAGGTAAAAGAGAGTTTAGGGTTGATAGTATGACGACCGGATTTAGATCCTATCAAATCGGCCATGAACCTCTTATTATATAGAGGGGGTGGTCTTGTCCCCTTAGGAAACCGTCCAAAGATGTCCCCAAATCACGAAAACCTGCCAAAACACAATCCAGGACGTGATCGGTTCGGACAGATCAGGCGCCTGCGAACACGCGCCGGACGCGCCTGACGCCAACGTCGAATGTGGCTTGGCGCGCGCCGGACGCTGTCCGGGCTCTCGAACGGGCAGGGCCGCCGGACGCTGCGCCGGGCGTGCGGATCTGGCGTCCGCCATGCCGGATGCTCTCCAAAGAGCGTTGTGGCTCACGGGGCCGCTGGACGCGTCTGTTCCGACGCCTCTTCGAACTCGCGCCGCCGGACGCGTCTCGCGCAGGTCCCAGCGTCCGGGCGCTTTTTCGTTTGGATTTTTTTAACTTTTGACCTTTTAAACTTTCTTGACTTTCATAAAATTGGCTTAAGTATGGAATTTTAGTGTGACTTAGTCCAAGCCAATTTTGGGTGTCACATTTTGCAACCGTTTTGTGATGGTCTGTCCACCCATAGGTCTGGAACGTTAACGGAGGCACACCTAACAAACCATATATACATAATATACCAATGCTATATGCGGTACATATTGCATTCTAAGTACCAACGACCAAGTACTGATATGGTATATACAATTGTAACAGTGCAGCAGTATCATCCAACAGCTTGTGCCGTAGGCCGTACCGCCAAAGCACGCACTGTGTAGTGTAGGTGTAGCACATGCACATCCACCATCATCCATGCCATTGCCAAGCACAGGGCGCAGGCGAGGAAAGTCGATCGGTCAAAAGCGGGCAGGTTGCTCCGCGTCCGCGTCCCGGCGCGCGCGCCTCGGGTGGGAGGCCGGCAACGACCGGGAAAGAGGCACGCCCGCAGCCACAGCTGCAGTGGCAGTGGCAAGCCGAATTGCGCGCACTGCACACGCCGCAGGGCACGCGGGTCGCTGGCCGGGCGCGCGCGGTCGGCGACGCGCACGCCAGCCGCTGCCTGCCACTGCGGCGCTGCCATGACCACCCGGCTGATGAGCCGAGGCGGCGCCGGTCGCTTTATCCACGCATCGATCCGCCAATGCAACCAGCCAAAACCAAAAGCCGGCATGACGCGAGAGTTGATGAAAAGCACACAAGATGCAAAAGCCACCGCAGGCGCACGCGGTAACTAATTCCTGCTTTAAGCGGCTGTGTACGTACGCATGGCATGGATCCGATTGGTTGCCTCCAAAGATTCACCTAGCTTCAGCCCACCTTCTCCGGCCGGCCGGCCTCCATGGCAGTAAAGCATCCCTGTGTGTACGGACGAACGGCCTCCATGGCAGGCCATTGCGTACTACGTCGCGATATTTTACTGCGTGATCTAGCGTCTTTTCATGCAAGATTATTTCTGCTGCTCGGGCCAGTGTATTTTAATTTGATCTCGGCGTTGGAGGCAGGGATAGATGCTGCATGGCATGGATCACCCGAGTTGCATAATGTGATAATCACATTGTTTAGTGATAAATCCACCCTGGTTTGCTGAGGCAGTTTGCAACTTGGGTGATAAACAAGGACTCCAAATTAAATGTGCGATTATCGATCATCCTGTGATGATGAACAATTAATCTGTCCTAACTCTGATGAGCTAATTATCTCTGTTTTTGCTTGATTCCATGCATAATGTTAATAATAACGCTGGGGGTGGTGTTGTTTTTATAACTGCTGTAATTTGTTACTAGATCTTATTAGTTTTGCAATAATTGGGTTTCCAGCACCCTAAACAAATACTCCCTGGCAATACAATTAATCGCCGATCCATGCTGGTTATAGTATACTAGTATCTATCTAAAAAATGTAACTGATGTAACTTTACTGAACCTTTGTCCTAAAGAAGAATAGAAACGCATGTATAGCACCGCCCTTACTGGCTAGTCTTTTCGGCGGTTGCAAGTTGTATTAGTTTTCTACACCCTTTTGTTCCAAGGAATTGAAGAGAAGGAGAGAAAGGATTCAAGATACAAACTACTTCTGCTGGCTGTGGGCATTTGGATAATCAATCTTGCTTGTACACAAGCACCAATGCTATCCCCTGGAAATACTACACGAACAATACAATACTGCGTACGCTATCCCATCATCACGCACGCAGCATGATGCCACATGCAGTACGTACGTCGTAGGTACATCGTGTGTTGAAATGGAAGGGGATAGAGAGGGAATGTTTGATTTGTCTGGGAGCTAGCTGAAATCCCTTTTGCAGGGGTATGCAGGCAGTAAAAAACAGAGTAGTTAAGCGGCGGTAGCTGACAGAGACAAAATGGCTGCATGTTTAGGGATAAGGGCCAGAGGACAAATGCACACTGTAAGTTTCGTTATAACCACTCTCTGCAACGCACAGTCTCTGAAAGGACATGCATTAATATACAAAAGGTCTCAGCTGGCGCATGTGGTATGTGGAAAACAACTCCAATTCATCTACTGTACATGAACAAGCATCCATATGTTCATCCTGCATGCAATTTGGAATAATAGGAGAAGAATATCCATACTTTGGTTGAAGTAGTTCTTCTGGTAGCTAAATTAATGAACGATGATAATGGCAGCAGTAACAATTAATTAATTTATGATTAGCCAAGTACTACTAGTAATAAAACCACAAACTTTTATCTTTTTGCAGTAGGTGAAGCCTGCTTGCGACAAGGAGATAGAGCAGAGAGTGGCTAGGTAGTACAAAGGCCACAGATGGTAGCAACAAAGCGGATCGAGAGCAAGACGCCAAGGACAAAACTGCTGCATGTTTAGGGATAAGGGCCAGAGGACAAATGAGGCGCACGTTAAGCACGTCGTAAACTGCCTTTTGCGTTTGCGCTCTCGGTCTCGCCGGTGCATCTCCATGAGGGGCTAGAGAGGCTGCATGCAGATGATAAAAGCACTAAGCTATCCCTCAGCTTTAATTATCAGCTAAACAAGCCTACAACCCGTTGGAATGGAATCGACGAAGGAGAAAGAGAAGCTGCTTCTGAATCTGAATCCGGCCGCCCCATTCTTTGGTTTCGTTTCAGACTTTGGCCGCGTGAAAGTCCGCGCCACTGACGCCACGGCAGCTTTGTGAATTTACCACCCCTCCTCCACGGCCGGTCCTCACCGCTTTCAGCGCCTGCCTGCCATTCCATCGGTAACTCCACCTGCAACCCATGCCGCCTGTAGACGCTGGGTGGAGGACTGGACGGTGGTACCATAGCGGCGGCGCCAGAGATCGATGTGCCTACGGCGGCAGTGTCACAGTGGCAAGAACAAGAAGTGGCTGATGCATGCAGCCATGCACAACACAGCACAACAGCTGCTACTCCAGTCAGTCTCCAGTTTGTGCGATGCGTGTCCAGTGCTTACTGCTTTTAGAGGGTATAGCAAGCTTCAAGCTTGGGCATTCAGCTTGGTACGCCCCTGCATACTCTCAAGTGCAAACGCAGAAGAACCAGCATGACCATTTTTGGACAAAAAGAACGTGAAATGCTTTGTTGAGCTGTGAAGAGTAGTGGGCCTCACAACAAGTTACGCCATCTGCAACTACGCAAGCCCATGACCGTTCCAAATTGCAAGTCCTTCGGGCTTTACTCTAGACATAATATAAATCTACTGTATATATGCAGCAAAATGTATCTTGAAAAGCCAAAACTACTTACAATGAAGGAAATGCTTTTTTTTATCGATCAAAATGCTGTAAATTTGGAACGATATCTTGAACAAAGGTTTAGATAATTTAAAACATCGATCAAACCTTAATCTAAATAAAACAACTTCACGCCTAACAAGAATTAGCTCGGATATTAAGGCAAATAAAAATATAAGGTGAGTCCTTAGGGCCATCAAACTAAACCATGTCCTTAGCGTACACAATAGCAAAGGTACAAAAGATTTGCCGGATGTATTTCAAAGTGCACACAAATATGTCAACAAAAATACACGCGACAAAAAAAAAGAGTTGGATAAGAGAGCTAGATTTTTCCCACTGTATCAGGTAATTGCCACCGTCCCGTAGTCTACGTTGGAGCACCCACCAAGGTTTGAGATCTCTCGAGTCCTAAAGTCTTAGGATGCACTTGGAGTACCCATTCTCTACTACGGATTGACGGGTATCAAACCAAACACAAAGTTAGGAGCTCCCCAACAACAAAATCTTCACTGGGAAGGTCACCCCTAGTTCTCCACTGAGCTATCTTGTAGCTGGCAAACTACAAGAGTAACAAGTCATCCATTTGGCCGTCTTTGCTAACTTTGTTTTGCAATGATGGTCACAAAAGGTTAGTGGCATTGAGGACACTTGGCTTCCAAGACCCCCCAAATATTGGATTTGATCTATGTCGGGAGGATATTTGTGAAAACTAAGGACATTTTAGTGTCTAATGCAGATTTGGTATTGGGGACACACTAGTGTTAGGGCTTTGTTTATATTTAGTCATACTATTAAGGGGCGTGAGACTAGTGGCCGGATCAAAGTTGGACCCGTGAGTACTTTGGTCGATGCACACAAGAGATTTATTTTGAGAAAAGTTGGTCAAGAGTCGCTGAAAAAATATAGAGAATAATTTATGGATTTGAAAGAAGTTGATGACCGGATTTGCCGAGTTGGGACTTGGGACGGTAGCCGATTTAGGCGAAGCAGTCTCCACAATTCTTTTTCTGTTGACCCTTGTGATCTACCACTGCTACACTACAGTGTTCTTCTTATTTTCTTCATCAGCAGAATAATGATCTTCTTGTTGGTTGTAGGATGGATCGATTGTGATGACCTTTGCAAGCGGGCCGGTAGTTGGGCTTGGCATTGGGGGGCCGACCCACTATCATTGGCAACAGCCTAAAAGGCCCAGAGAAACGAAGACGCGCAGAAAACAGAGGAAACGAGGAACCTTACCCGTCCGTCCACCACTGTCATAGCGAAGACCATATCCTTCCACTGCTATGGCGGTGGCGGCGGCGGCGTCGACGACCTCTCCGGCGAGGGCTTCGTGGCGGCCTGTGATTCCCGCGACCTCCGCATCAGCATCAGGAGGATGCTTCCGTGTTGGAGCGAAGCGCTTGTGAGGCCCCCTCCCTCTCAACCCGTTATTCTGCGGAATGTTGTTTAATCGAGCAGCAATTCAGCGAAATTGGGTTCGAGATCTCATTGGGTTGGTGCTTGCTTTCCGTGTCCAGCAGTGCGGGCTCCTCCACACCTGTCCGCACCGAGTCACCAGGCTCACAACCGCTCACGTCAAGAGCGGGGAAGCCGAAGGGCGTCCAAGAAGCGCGGCGGCCACGGGCGGCGGGCCGGGCTCGGACGAAGACTCCCTGCGCCGCGATCTCGAGACGGCGATCGAGGACGAGGACTACGCGCGCGCCGCGGCGCTCCGGGACGAGCTCCGCGTGCTTCAGGAGGACGGGCGTTCCGCGGTTCTCGCGGCGAACGCGCGGTTCTACGCCGCGTTCAAGGACGGCGACCTGGTGTCGATGCACAGGGCGTGGGCCAAGGGCGACCACGTCTACGTGGTGCACCCGTCGGCGGGGAGGATCACTGGGTACGAGATGGTGATGCAGAGCTGGGAGATGGTGTGCGACGCCGGATACGAGTTCCCGCTGCAGATCGACCTCCGAGACGTGGAGGTGCGCGCGCGCGCGGCGGCGTTGGCTACGTCACTTGCCTCGAGATGGTCAGGACCAAGGGCAGCACCAGCTGGGGAAGCAGATTGCCACCAATGTGTTCGAGAAGGTGGATGGTGAGTGGCTCATGTGCGTCCACCATGCCTCGCACTTCGATGAGTGACTGAAACTGCTCTAAGCTTTCATGGATCCATCGATGAGTGAAAATAATTTTCGTCGGCGGTGAGGTATTATAGAGTAAGTACAGAAAGATATGGATTCAGATGATTTGATATGGATTCAGATTTGAGAATTGTTGTGATTATCCCTTTTTTTTTGCGCTGCACTCTGTTCGTTATTCTCGGGAGAAAGATATGGATTCAGTTTATGTTTTGTTGCAATTCCAAACAAAATCAGCTTTGAGACACGTGGTTTGTTCATATAACACAAAACTATATTAACTCTGGAGTTTAAACCACCATACTAATTTTCGTTCTGATGATATATAGAATGTTTAATAACTATGAGATGTAATTAACAACCAGTGTGGTATTATAGACTAACTACTAGTTAACTGTAGCTAGTTAGGCCTTGGTGCTGCCCATTCGACGCGCAGGATAAGGTTATCGTAACCGTACCCATTGAGCTTATTGATAGCCCTCTCGCCATCCTCCCCCTATGAACAAAGTTGACGAAGCCAAACCCCCTGCTCTCGCCAGTCACCCTGTCTATGGCCACATAGACGCGGCTAAGCTGGCCAAACTGGCCGAACAGCTCTGCGAGGTCAGGGTCGCGGGCGTCCTCTGAGAGGTTGCTCACGCGGACCGAGTTCTCGTCGTTCCTGCGCCTCATCACATCAGCTCCTCCACTTCTGTCGCCACCTAGCCTCTTGAACACGGGAACATATGCTCCACTTCCACCCTTGCCGGCTGCGCCGCTGCCGGAGCCGTCGGCGCTAGGTGGCGCGTCGCCGGAGCTTTCGCCTTGTTGTGGTGGAGCAAGATCCTTGTAGGGGCACTTTGAGGTCCAGTGGTCACCCTTCTTCCCGCAGGTTCTGCAAACCATGAGAAGGCCTCCGCCGCCAGGTTTGTCGTTGACTTAGCCAGTGAATCAGCGGGACTAGATGGCCCTGCTCCGTCGCCTGAGTTCCCTACAACCAACCAAACGGGCAGTTGGCAGTTAGCAAATGAGAGCACAAAATGGTATAGGCATAATATACTCAAGCTAAAGCAAAAACAACAAAATTTGAGAAAATTATACGAAACGGAAAGGGATATGCACTGCCAGCTTTTTTTAAAAAAGATTCATGTTAACACTATCGTAGAATTTAGCTAATGGCTGAATGACAGGAGCTCTGTTTCCATAATAAGGTCGATGTCTACTACTAAATTGACATAACCTTTGTCCTTTGTCTGGTATTATTAACAAAAAGAGCAAATTGATTGGCATCATAAATTAATCATCTGCACAGTACATCCTTTGTCTTAGAATTCCAGCTACTTGTCTGGGACTTGTAAAACTGCACTTCTCAAGCATATATGTTCGATCTTCAATTAATAGTATAAAAAAAATCCAAAGTAAGTTAGTCCTAACTCCTAGACTGATATATAACAATCGCCCAAGACCAACCGATCTGACTGGATGTAGACTCCAAGGTCCAAAAGCCCAAGAGAAGTAAAATTAGCATGCAGCTAGATGCAACATTAATCTCGATCTGCCATACTTATCATAATGCATGAACGTGCATCCTACCTCAGACGATCCTATTCCTATATGTTTGTTGTAGAATCTATAAAAACATGGTCGCAAAAAAAAACATGGTCACAAAATGGTATAGGCATAATATACTCAAGCTAAAGCAAAAACAACAAAATTTGAGAAAATTATACAAAACGGAAAGGGATATGCACTGCCAGCTTTTTTTAAAAAAGATTCATGTTAACACTATTCTAGAATTTAGCTAATGGCTGAATGACAGGAGCTCTCTTTTCATAAGGTCGATGTCTACTACTAAATTGACACAACCTTTGTCCTTTGTCAAGTATTATTAACAAAGAGTAAATTGATTGGCATCACTAATTAATCATCCCCACAGTGCATCCTTTGTCTTAGAATTCTAGCTACTAAGTCTGGGACTTGTAAAACTGCACTTCTCAAGCATATATGTTCGATCTTCATTGAATAGTACCAAAAAAATCCAAAGTAAGTCCTCCTAGACTGATATATAACAATCGCCCGAGACCATCCGATCTGACTGGATGTATAGACTCCAAGGTCCAAAAAGCCCAAGAGAAGTAAAATTAGCATGCAGCTACATGCAACATTAATCTCGATCTGACATATATACACCAATCTCATGTTTATCTATAACTAAATAGACGAAATAAATTCAAAAAAAAAACTAAATAGACGAAATTAAAACATACAATTTTTGTCTAATATATAAGGAAAAAAACAGATGAATAATAATCAGACAAACGTGCATCCAAGTCTAACAGACGGATAACACAGATCGATCATATGAAAAACAACCAATGAATCAAAACCAATGCAAAGAGCAGATTTATTAGTTCCAAAGAAATCACAGAACTGCAACGAACCTGATGCACGCGTGCGATCGAGAAAGATCTCTTCGGTGGAGACCATGGTGAGCCGCGATCCAGCAGCCTCCGTGGCGGCGTCACCGAACTTGGGCCACGAGCGGCGCTCGATGGCCCTCCTAGAGCGGCGCACCTTGCGGACGCGCGTGGTGGTTGTGACCTTGACCTTGTTGCCCCTCGTCGTCGATGTGGTACTCGATCACCTTCTTCAGGCCGTTGGCGTCGGGCCCGACGACGACCGGCGGCGGCAGGAGCACGCCGAGGTCGAAGTCGCCGCCAGCATCCTCGTCCACGAGATCGCCCCACCGCTCCGTGTTCTGCTGCTGCTTCTGCATCATCGATCGCCAATCTCGGTTCGGTTCGGTTCGTCTCGAGAGGTTTGATGTGCGTGCGTTAGGTTTTGGGCGTGCGTTGGCGATTGGAGATCGGAAGATGTTTGCGTCTTGGGATTGGGTGGTTTTGAACCTTTTTGTAGTGGTCGCCCGCACGTACGGTTGGCCTGGTTCGAGTCGGATTGTGACTTTGTGAGGAGCACAGATTACCCAATATGCGTACGCCTATGTGGCTAGTCTTTCCAAATTGTGTTTCAGTTTGATACCGAGTCGGGGATGATTTGGGCTGTAGTAGGCCTGGAGGACTGAAGGCCATTGGGGCGCTATCGTCGGGGATGGGCTATAGCCTGTGGGCTGTGCGGGCCAAGTAAAGGTAGGCCTATCTGTCCGTGTCAGTTTTCTAGCTAGCGAGCTTGAGCAGCGATATGAGGAGCAAACTATGCAAATTTTATCTGACGAAGGCCTCGTTTAGATGTTAGAAACTTTAGCAAAAGTAACTCCCTGAACTCCTGTAGACACTCAGAAGACTTTCGTTTGTTTGTGGTAAATATTATCCTATCATGGGGTAATCCAGCCAAAAAGAATCGCCTCGTAATGTACATCTAAACTATGTAATTAGTTACTTTTTTACCTACATTTCATAATTCCGAACATACGCCTTTTGGTGATTTAATGTGATGTGATGGAGAGAGAGAAAAAAAAGAAGTTAAAACTTTAGCCAACTAAACGAGGCCGAAGTGAGGGGGCGTGCGTCACATGTTCATTCTGGATTCATGTCGGATACTTGCTGGCTAGTGACTAGCAACTTAATAATTGTCATATGGTAGTGTCCACAACTTTGTCGTCTCTTTGCAATATTCGTGAAGGATTTCTTGACCGGACGGCGAAAGCTACGACTACTACTAGTACTCTTCTTCTAGAGGTCAGGTAATAATAATCAAGGCAGGCGTCAATGCAAACAAACGTTCCGGTCTTCCAGATTTGCAGAAGAATTATGTCGATCGGTCCATGGACATCCAGGTCCCCACCCCCGGAGCGGCCTTCGCGATCTCCGCCCGCCCACCCCAACGGTACAATTCAATTCAGCGGGCCAAGCAACCAACACGGCCGCGTCCAACCTTCTTTTTCCATCACCCAACGTCAAGGGCGACGCTGCTGCCTGCCGGCCGCGGCGGGCAAGCCTGGCCCACGGGCTACGGCTACGGCCACGGCCCCAAGCCACCGCGGCGCACACGTGCAGGTGCCGTCTCCATCGTCTCGAGCCGAATCTATCTATCGTTGGTTTATGGTTAGCACGGTAGCATGGGCATTCAACACGGCTGGATTTTGTTGGTTGGGAACTTGGGTAGGCGTGTGGCGGTGCTTGCATTGCATTGCATTGCTGCCAGCCTGCCACCCAAAACCCAATGCCATGCCCCCGTCCCACGCCAAGCATGCACGCACTTGTGTTCATCGTAAGTCACTTGCTTCCAATCATGCCATGCATCGGTGTTCGCGTTATCGAAAGAACATCAGTGCAAATTGACATCTATTCTGCGGGCTCTGCTATGAAAAGATTGAATGTTGCAAGACGACGATGGGTTTAAGACAACCCAGCCATAGCAAAAAGAGAGAGCACTAATCGGACAATTGGTAATAGTACTCCATATGAGGAGCACATTAGCGAGATGCAAATGATGATAGCGTTTCATGTGCAAGTGCCACTCGTGAAATTTGGTTTTGCTACTTTGCACTACTTTTCTCATCTGAGATCGACTACACCTGCATGCATCCTACTTATGCTTGCCTCCTTAATTATTTATTTCCCTATTTGGTTAATAATTACTCGATCCAACTATCTATTGGGACCAAACATTAAAGGCCTCTTGGTCTTGGAGCATAGAAATTTAATAGAAAAAAATCAGATTAATTTTACATGAAAAAAACGCAATTTTTTTAAAAAATACAGTAATGTCTTAAAGAGGTCTTATGAAACTCAAAAAAAGAAAACAAAATATCATCTAAGTTTTCCACCTTCAAAACAAACCAGAAACCTCAGCATGTTGCTATATGAGACGCGATTCATTTTACAGTATGTCGAAAATCCATGACTAGTGCAGAATTCATATTTCACATGCCACATCAAATTTACTTTTTTTTCAAACCGGCATAGTTCTATTCCACAGGCGAAAAAGCCTCTAGCCTGATAGTTAGAGCGCCCGAGTAGTACTCTAGGTTTGACTTTCCGTAGGAGTTAATTTAAAACATTACTCGCATTTATTTAAAAAGTTTTAAAAAAATAGGCTACGGTTTCTAGGCTGATTTCAGTAAAAAATAGTTCAAGTACACACCATCTGCTATTTTTCAGTATATGGAAGTAACTGAACAAAAAAACATCACGAGAGCTAACTCGCGATTTTTTATGCTGGCCTTGCCTAGCCGGGTCAGGCTTTTGGTCTAGGCCGAGCCGGGTCAGGTAAAAAGGGGTCTAGAATCCGCCGACGTGGCCCATGGAACTCCACCCGACCAGCGGGCCCCTCCAGGCTAGATGCTACCGCGTGGTCCGCGTCGGCGCGGACCTGCCCGCTGCCGTCCCCCAAGGGGCCCAGCCGCGCGTTTCCAAATTCCAAACGGAAAAAAAATCTACATCACCCCCTCAACTATGGGTGGTAGACTACATAACCCCCAACCTACGAAATAATATATCACTCCCGCGAACTTTCAAAACCCCCAAATTACCCCCCAAAGCAGTTTTGAAAAATCATAGTAAATCACAGAAAAATCGTAAAAATAAAAAATCAAATTGTGTTAGACTCGAATGAGTAGATCTACACAAAATGAACATATAATATGGTATGCTTTAATTCATTTTTTTTGCTACAGCCTTAAATTTCTGTTTTTCCTCATAGCTGTAAAAAAATGTACTAAAGCATACCATATTATATGTTCATTGTGTAGATCTACTCATTTAGAGTCTAACGCAATTTGATTTTCCATTTTATGATTTTTATGATTTACTATGATTTTTGAAAACTGCTTTGCGGGTAATTTGACCTTTTGAAAAGTTCCGCGTGATATGACCGCTTCATGCGTTGCCGGTTACGTAGCCTACCTCCCATACTGGAGGGGTGATGTAACTTTTTCTAATTCCAAACCCTCCTCTCCTCTCTGTCTCTCGTAACCCGATTCGCTTGCATGACAGGTAGGCCTGCATGATTCCGGCTCCACATGGCAACCAAACATGCGTTTGAAGGCCTGAGGTGGCAGTGGGCACACATCACAGGCAGACCTCACTGTCACACTGATTATTTTTTTAATAATAACGTAACTAGACACTTGATTAAAGCGAGTGGTTGCTTACATAAAGTACCTTGCATGGGTGCCAACCGCATTCCTGCACCTGGGCGTTACACATGACAGACAGGTAGGCAAAGCTAGTGTGCCAAAGGAACGCATAGCATATGGACATATGGTTAGGTGCACTCGCCAAGAGGCAAGGAAATAAACGCGCACGCATCATTGGATTCCAACCGTAAAGATTGCTGTATCTCTGCTTCGAAAGAGATTTGCCGCTCCGGTTTCAAGTGGAAAGACCTGCATGCCTCATCAGTCATCTCGACCTAGCTATCAAAGTAGAGGGTAGATGATCTAAATAAAGCCCAACATTATCACATACTATATATAGTATAGTGCTCTCACTTGGGAAGACTACTTTTCTTCGAACGAATTTTCGGGGAAGCTACTTATTTTTCTTTGGGTGACTTCGGGGAAGCTACTTCTTTTTTTTGGATGACTTCGGGAAAGCTACTTGAGGTGAAATTGATCATTAGGAGCTTTTTTTTTTGTAACAAAAAAAAAAAAAGAACAACGAACATACGGAGTAGTTGCGAAACCGTTCGGCCAGTTTATCGAACAATATAGCATACGCGCCTACGTGGAGAATTTTGAAACATTATTTGAGCATTTCGGTCTCGAAGAAAATTTCTTCTGGTAGAGTGCCTCCATGCTCAAGCTCACATTCTAACTTAGCTAACAATTTAAGAAAAATCCTACAATCTTTAGAGCATCTTCAAGAGTTTTTTTTTTCTAAAACTCGCTCTTTAGATCATCGATCAGAGAGTCATTTGTATAAAAATGTTTTCTATATCTTTTCACTCTTCAACATTTTTTTTTAAAAAATAACTCATTTACAATCTAGAAAGTCATTCTCGTTTTTTTTTTTTTTTTTTGTCTCTGGCTAGTGAGAAATTCAGAAAAAAGATGTATTTGGATATAACCAATTAAAAAGGCTTTGTACATTTTTTTTTTTTGACCAAAATATCTATTTCTAACGATGTGGGAGGATATAGAGTCTTTTAAAGTTGATCTCCAACGTTTGATCGGATGGATCATAACCCCATCTACGAGCAATTTATAAAAAAGACTTAAGCTACATGGAGAACAACCATCCACAACATTAAAAAGAACATATAGTTAAGACGTGTCATATCTTTTCCACAGGATTTAAAAAGGAATATATAGTTAAGATGTGTCATATCATGAATAGATTCTTTTCCTGGTTTGGTCTAGAGAGACTAGAGGCAACGAGATATTTGGATTCGAAGTTCTTAATCCTTCTTAAAGCAACATCTTCAAGATAGTAACGCGAGGTTGAAATTGCCGTCCTATAAAGGTAAAAGAAAAGGCTACTGTACCATTTGATTTGGAGGTGGACACGGTATTTGTGTTTGCTTGATTCATTAAGCTCCAACATATAATGATACCATACACGGTGAAGCTAGAGCAAATTCAAAAGGATCCACCGGTCTTTTCGTGGGTGCAAGGTTTTGAAACATACCCGTACAAGGAGTGAGACGTAAATATATAATAAAGTTAGTTTTGTTATTCTTTTTATAAATTCATGTCCATCTTTTTTTTATAGATACGGCCATACCAGCACAGAGAATACAGATGAGTCTATGGTGCCACCGTGTAATTTTCTTATGGTGAAAGAAGATTTACTATTCCATGTGAACACAACATCCACATTACGTCATCTAAATTGAAAACCTTTTATGTAATACTTGAAATCTTTTATGGAATACTTTAATTTTCAAGTTTGAAATCTAGAAGAACTTCCATGTAAACACAACATCCACATTGACATGTGGAAACAACGGTGGACTCAGAAACGCTGTGAACGGTCATGCCATGTAAGGAGTTAGGAGGTGCAGAGAGTCATTTTGCATCTAGAACTGTCCAAGTGTCAAACAATTGAGGAGCACGGACGACATTCAGTTGGAAATCGGAAGATTAAGGACCAAATTGGATGTTTTATTAGTTTAGGGGCCAATTTTTTAGCCATGCGCGGTAAAAAACTGCTATTGTGCCGATCTATAACGTCTAAACTCAACCCGACGAACACGCGCTCGGTCCGGATTGAATTGAATTGTACCGGCCGTCCTGCAGGTTGCATCCAACGTAAGCTACGGTGCACCTCAAACGTATCGGAGCGACGGCAGCGGGCAACGCGGCTGCTGCTGTTGGCGACAGCGGCTGGAGAGAGAAAGCAGAGCAGAGCGCAGGCACAGGCACCAGTCAAAGCCACCCTCGTGATTACCCTTCCGTTTGTTTTTGTAAAACCTCACCAATAAAAAAGTCCACAGCGATTTCATTTCTTTCCCCAATTCCGTCCACCAGCTCTCTCTCTCTCTCTCGCTCGCACCAGCAGACGCAGACCAAGCAAGCACGAGGGAGAGAGAGAATTCGGAGCTGCTGCTGAGCTTTGTCCCCGGAGGCGGCGAGGCGTATAGGACCCATGGAGCGGTCGGGGAGTCGCCGGCGCCGTCCGCCACGGCCGTCGTGCGGAGGACGCCCACGACGGCGCCGTCGTCGCGTGTGTCGATCTGGGAGTCGGTACGCGCGTGCGGGGTGTGGTCGAAAGAGGTGGACAAGGCTGAGCTGCGGAGGCAGGTCGTCATGCCGCTCTACCTCCGCCGCGCCGTCGCGGCCGCCGTCAAGGCCAAGGACGAGGCCGCCGGCGTGGCGGCGGCAACCGCGGCAGCAGAAGACCAGGCGGCGGGGAGGACGCGGACGGCCCGGCGGTGGCGCCTCTGGTGGTGTTTGTCAACTCGCGGAGCGGCGGGCGGCACGGGCCCGAGCTCAAGGTGCGGCTGCACGAGCTCATCACCGAGGAGCAGGTGAGTGGGTGACGCCATGGAGAATCTCTCTCTCGGCGCTCGTGCAACTCCGCGGGCTTGCCCCAATTTTGGTTTGCTCCACCTTTTTTTCTCCCCCCAAATCGCAGTTTCGCTTTCGCGTTTTGTCGGTCGTCGCTTGGTGTTTGAGCTTGCAAGTGATCGCTCGTGACACTCCAGTGGAATTTCACAGCGATTTTGACCTCGGAGACGTGTTTTAGCTGATTTCCTTGGTTAGGTGGACATCCGTCGGCGCAGTACGCACATTGGTACTTTGGGAAAGAGAATATAAGCGTCACGCGATCCGTGGGACGACTCTCTAAATAAAGCAGTAAAGCCTTGTGGGGATCAATTCAAACGTTACATTACATGCTAGGTTTCCTGACTGTCACTGCCTTTTTGTGGAATTCCCATGGTAGCCTTTTTTGAAGGGCTAATTCCCATGATAGATTGATGTTGGTTCGACGGAAGGAAACGAATATTTGTTGGATGGCTCATTAAAAAAAAGTTATTGTTGGTTGGTATCATGGTGAATGCTAAAATAATAAATGCTTGTACCGTTGGCTGTTGGGAAGGCTGTAGCTATTTGTATCTCACTTTGTCACATGGCCTCTCGCGAGTACTATATAGGAGCAGATGAAAATATTCAATTTGGTTGGTAGCAGGCAGGGGATGGACTTATCATGGATGACCTAGACAGAGATCATGTAGCATCATCGTTCTGAGGTCTTTCTGGGGAAACAAAGGCACGCACAATCCTTTCAGGGTGATAGCAATCCAGAGGGCAGTGACGGGACGTCCTTCTTCTTTCTTAGCTTGACATTCTCTTCGTAGGAAACCAGAGCTGTCAGCGACACTAATTTTGACAATCTAAGTTTCTTTTGCATCAAATGTTGTGGAACTTGATGTTAACTTGTTGGGTTGCTGATGTAACTGATGAAAAAATATAAAAAGGCTATAACTAATGAAAAATTATAGGTACAAAATTTATAGAATTCTATGGAATCTGATAAGCTTGTGCATTGCTCTTGAGAGATTGGACAGCTCATCTAGCATGTTATTGTTGTTGATACATTTTCTTTAAACTATCGGTTGGTCGAAACTGAACAGTACATACTGACAACCATTTTCCCAGGTCTTTGATCTTTCTGTTGTGAAGCCTTCAGATTTTGTTCACTATGGTTTGAGTTGTTTGGAGAAGTTAGCTGACCAAGACGATAACCGTGCCAAGACTGTTCGTGAGAAAATGAGAATTGTGGTATGAGCTTGTTCCTTTTGATAATAAGGCATTTCTTTATATTAACAAAGACACATCCAATTTTCTTTCCCTATCTAATAATTATGAAATGTTGTGGCTTTCTTCACTAATTTAGTAATTTGGGCATCCGTGTCTCTTCTCCTCATCAATAAATGATTTGTGATGTTACACGTTATCCTCCAACTACTTTGTGTAACATCCATGTGCTAGTTTTTCCTGACAGGTTGCTGGGGGTGACGGCACAGTTGGTTGGGTGCTTGGATGTCTCTCGGATCTTTATAAGATGAAAAGGGAACCAGTTCCACCTACAGGGATCATTCCTCTTGGTACAGGAAATGATCTTGCTAGATCGTTTGGATGGGTAATGACCTATATATATGTGTTCTTTTACTTGTCTATGTAAATCCTCTGTTTTCAATCCAAACAACTAATCAGTTCATGCACAGGGTGGTTCTTTTCCTTTGGCTGGCGCTCAGCTGTAAAGCGTTATCTCACCAAAGCTTCCACTGCTCCCATTTGCCGTCTTGACAGGTGTGATCTTTGTTTGTTTTTTGACACTTTTTTGGTTATACACATTCAAGTTTGACTAGTTGATTATCTAGGGGAAAAACGATTAATATTGTGGAGTAGCTGGTCCTAGTCTCCACCTTAATTAATGAAACTTCGGATTGCTTATCTGCTATAAATTTGCCAATAGTGAAGCAAGTTATTGCTCAATATAACTTATGCACGTCTTTGTCAGATTTGATCTCTTAGGGGGTCTTTGCTTAGTGCCCTGGCAGACTTGCTTGACGCTGGTAGCGATCCCGGGTGTCCGATTTTAGATACTGTGGCTGCAGTCGCTCCTAGGAGGGTGCAAACCAAACACACCCTTAGTACCTGAGATGACACTACTTACTTTAGTTAGGCAGAATAATGTATCGTGATAATAATGGGTATGTTTGTAATGCGTCTAGATGATAGCATCTACTGTATATATTATGTTCCTTCACAGGCATTTCATTCGTCTATATGCTGATAACCTCTACTGTTATCCATGCAGCTGGCAAACTGTAATTCAGATGCCAGAAGGAGAAATAAAAGAGTTGCCATATGCACTTAAGAAAGTGGAACCTGGAGATCGGTTGGAGATCAGCCAGGTTTGACTATCACTTCATGTCTTCGCCTAGATTTATGCTACTTAAATATAAGTCGCCTACATTCACTACTCTTTCCATCTAAGCTTTTTGCTCTTATCAAGTTTATTTATACCTTACAAATACTAAGATTACAAATAATAACAGAAATCTGAAAGTAATGTTAGAACAAGATAGTAATATAAAAACAATGTAGTTTTTGTTAAAAAGTGTTGGAGATTGTATTTTGTATAGTATGCCATAGTGCATTTAGTGATTTCTTATTTGGATTTATTAAAATGCTAATCTTATATGGTGCAGGAGAACGGCACAGAGTTATCCGAAAAGGCTTCTTTCTATAAAGGAGTATTCTACAACTACCTTAGCATTGGTATTTCGTTGGTTACCTTTCTCTTTGTTAAGGGTTTTCCTTTTTTTTTATCAGTTGAAAGGTCTCAAAGGTTTCATTTGGTGAGATGATAATGCTCAGATACGACTCAGTCAGAAGTTTGAAGCTAGTGCAGTAGATAGACTTAAATTAAACCGTTTAACCTTTTGAACTATAAACAGAATTTTCCTTAGGTTTCATCAAGAATTTTAGTTGTTATAGTTTATTTTTCATTGATAAATTTGCTATTTACTTCGAACAGGGATGGATGCTCAGGTTGCATATGGCTTCCATCATCTTCGTGATGAAAAACCGTATCTTGCACAAGGACCAGTTGCAAATAAGGTACTAATAGGAACCCTCCAATGGTGTAATCTTAGTGTTGTCTTGCTTAAATACTCTGCTATAGCCTATATGTTTCATCATTATTAAGTATGAAGTGTGATTATTGGCTAGCTCATTTTGTTGGAACTACAGCAAATTCTTTTTAGTGACTGAGCAGCATATCCTTCCACTGAAACTGCCGGTTAGCAATATCTTTGTAGGTTGCCATGTAATGTCACAAAGGAAAAAAAAAAAAAAAAAAAAAGAGGAAACTCTTAATCTCCTTATATTGCTATATATCTGTTGGATGAGCTGATGGTACTGCAAATTCTTCTATATAACATTTTTTTCCTTGAACAAGCATGAGAGCTGTGAAAAATTTTATTAAGAAGAAGGGGATTAGTAAAAATGAGAGGGCAGAAAATACCTTCCCCAAACACAACCCCTTGAACACACCTCAAACACACCCTGAGAGAAACTGGGAAGAATTTGCTACATATAAAAGTCATAGGTGACCAGCTCACCCAAAAGATAGGACTGGTAGCTGCAAATATACTCCATCGTATCCAAATAAGCCAAGCATTTATAAGTTTGACCAACTTTATAGGGAAAAACATATCAATGTCTGTAACACCAAATAAGTACACTATGAAAATATATTTCATGGTGTATCTAATGATACTAATTTTGTGTCATAAATGTTTGTGTCAAACTTACAAATATGGCTACTCTAGAAGTTGATTTATTCGGGGATGGAGGTTGTATAACATTATAACCTATTATGAATAAGGAAAAAAAGAAAACAGGCTTCAAAGGCTTATTTATATACATGATTTTTTCCCATTTCATTTCCTTTAGCATATTCATGTAGTATCCCCCAACTTCCTTGGGACTAAAAGGCTTTGTTGTTGCATGTCATTTGGTATGCTAGATTCATGTCTTGGGTATTTACCAGACTTATAAAGTGGTTCTGCTGATGATATTTGTTTTCTTACCCTATGCAGTTGATTTATGCTGGATATAGCTGCACTCAGGGGTGGTTTTGTACACCTTGTACAGCAAGTCCGCAGCTAAGGTAAATGATATGCTTTTTGCATGAACTTTGAACTATTCCTTCTCTAACCTGCTCAAAATTGTCCTGCTACCTATCCAAAGCTCACATAATTCTTTGTTCATGCAGGGGCTTAAGAACATTTTGCGACTTTCCATTAAAAAGGCCAATTGTTCAGAGTGGGAGCAAGTTCAAATGCCTTCAAGGTTAGTTATTGATATCTTTTAACATTATAAAGTATAAACAGGTTAAAGCAAAGAGCCTTAAGAACCTTGAAAATTTCCTGTGATACTTTGCCACTTCATATGTGAATTTCTGTGTAGTTTAGGAATGAGTTTCTGACATTCGCACCTATACTTACACTCCCTCTAATCATATGTACATGATGTTGAGGTTTTTAGAAAGAGTACAAGAATATTTTATGTTTTTATGTTTGGTTCCAACTTCAAGTTTGCGCCTGGTATTGCTCAAATGAACTGTTGCAATCATCCCTTGATTAGCTAGCTAGTTACTGCGAGGGACCAAAGTACCTTAATTGCTACCTCTTCACACAACGTAATCTAAACTGGCAAGTTGGCCCCTGCAAATAGCACGGTTAGACTCATTACAATATTATTTTAATCATCAGAATCCCTTTGATCGTAAATATAAGCTTTATTTAAAAAATCACAAAAATCAATAAAAGATCAAAAACTTAGTACTTACAATACAGTTATACATAACAGAAGATGGGGCACTGCAACTATGCCATTACATTGTTGCATTGGATATTCAGTTTTGGTATAATTGTAATGGAACAAAGTTCTTATTTTTTTTTTAATTTAAATCAGAATATATCAAATAATGCTGGAGAGAAATTGCCCTGCTGGATTTACATATATTTGATTAGTAGTAATTATTGGAGCATGATGCTTGTATCCTGGGTCTAGAATGACTATGATAGGTGCAGTTAGTTTTGGATTACCGAGGTAGTACATGGCAATAACTCTTATTTGCTACTGTACATGAGCTGATGTGGCAGACACCAACATGGCTCACAATTCTTTTTAGCTGCAAACATCCTATGTAAAGGCATGAAGTGGTATGTGGAGCTTCTTCATGTCAGTTTACAACTACACTGGCAGTCACAGCTGTATTATTTAAAGTGCACATAATTTTTGAACTACTATATATATTGTGTCAGAAAATTCTAGTTTATTAATCAATATTTGAATGCCTTGGAAACGGGATGGTATATCTGCTCATAGCAGATGCTAGAATGCTAGATGAGCGTGCCTACAGAGAATTATCGTCTAAACTATTTACTGTTAAGGAGGATGCCCTGGAACTACACTTACATCCTTTTCTCTGATAATGCAGTGTTAGATCCCTAGTTGTCTTAAATTTATACAACTATGGCAGTGGAAGGCATCCATGGGGTGATCTTAAACCTGAGTATCTTGAAAAGGTTGGTACTTGCATTGCCATGTGAATCACATATGGCTTGACAATTTTACTTTCTGTTCCTACTTCCTAAATATGGGTCTTTGTCTTTGAGACCTTTTGACAATTGAAGTAAATGCCTTTGAAATTGCAAAATGGTTTAAAAAATGGGTCAGCTTAACATTACTTTTCTATAACTCTTCCTGTTCGCTTCCAAGAATACGAAGAAGCCAGAATCAGCATCAAGTAGTGGGGTTTGTACAAGGGTTTTGTTTCTTTAATTTTGTGCATAATGGAGTGTGATGTTAACATTTTCTACCGATTTGCAGAGAGGCTTTGTTGAAGCTCATTCAGATGATGGCTTACTTGAAATATTTGGTCTGAAGGAAGGTTGGCATGCTTCATTTGTTATGGCTGAACTTATCAAAGCAAAGCACATTGCCCAGGTACTTTATTTTTATTGTCTTATTTTTTTTTGCGTCATATGTCGGCAAAGGATTTTCCTGTTGGGATAATTAATCAGAGTGATAAGCAACTGTGTTGTTGTGATCTTTTTTTTATGAGACACCTTGATTTTTTTTTTTTTTTTTGCTAGTCACAGTTATTTGGTTTATTAAGGTTTTAAAAATTTGTGGGGCTTATTTTAGTCGGTGTTATTGTGCAGTTTAGTCAGTGTCCTGAATTGTTCCTAACGCGTCTTTTTCTACCGATGCTTTTTAATGGACTATGTGATCCAAAATCCATTTCCTGCTATCAGGCTGCGGCTATCAAATTTGAAATGAGGGGTGGCGAGTGGGATCGAGCATATATTCAAATGGATGGGGAGCCATGGAAACAACCACTCCTACAGGAGCACTCAACCATTGTGGAAATAAACAAAGTTCCCTATCATTCTCTAATGATAAATGGGGAGCAATGAGAGTTTCCTATGTCAATCAGGTACATTCTTCCCAAGTCGTGTTTCTTTATGTACCATTTCCTTGTTGGCATATCATTTCCTGACATAACCTCTGGTCACTCGCAAATTGTAGCAGGGTCGCATTCATAGATCGTTAGAATTGTGTACAGTTCAGGAGCAGCGGGCACTAGATTCTTAGAACTGGGTTGACTGCAGCGAGGATGCATGTTTGTTGGCCTGTACGATGTGTCCATGGTCAAAAGTCATGGCCGGCCCATGGTATGGGACCATGCATTGTTGTATTCTTGTATCATATACGCGTCGTTGTACCCTAAGTTCTTTTTTAAGGAAACAAACTTGATTTGTTGTATTGTAACGTTGTGTGTCAATGCAAAAGAATAATCTGGTGAAAAACACCATATTAACTGTCAAATTGGACAGTTTGCCGCAAGCACTGTCCTAGCCTCCTAGACCATGTTCATTTGCGTACGCGATGCCGATGTGGTTCATTCATTTTCTTTCCTGTGACAACTATCATCGTAGAAGCACTGCCTTTTCCGGTTCAGGTCTACTGTTAGTGGTGTAAGAGTTTGTCAGTTCCAAACCTGTATAGATTGTATAGTATCCAGTGTGACAGTGTCAGGATGAATCCACATGCAAGTGGCAAGTAGATATTTTTTCTTTCAATCTTTCCTCATTTTGCTAGTTTATCCATATTATCGAACTTAATATGCATTGGCTTCAGATTGCAACACATACTCTTCTAATGATGCACTCAGGACAGATTGTTCCACATTTACAAGTAGTGCCATGTCAGCACTTCGCTGAGCTGATGTACACTATCTATAGACAAACTGAGACATGGCTTGTTAGGCATGCCAGGGAGCAATTTCCCTGTAATTACAGTTACGAGGCCGTTGGTCCTGGCATGTGCACTGACACAGAGTGTGGCGCCTCCTGCATCCTCTGCTCGAACGAGGTCCCGAGCTCTGACGCCGGCGATGAGCCGGAGTTGATTATCTCCGACGCAGTGGTGGTGCTGAACGGGCTCATGCCAATGGCTTCCTCGGCCGCCGCCTGCGTCGGTCCGTTCCCGCCACGGCCGTTCCTGACGGACTCGAACTCAACCCATCTCAGCATCTCTGCGTCTGGTTCCCATCCCTGATGGAGTCGTCGTTCCCCGTCTTGAACGTGGGGCACGCGAGGTCCTTCTGGTCGAAGTGCCGCAGCCACGCGCGCAGCCGGCGCATCGACGAGCTCCCCGAGCCTTCCTCCTCCGGCCGGACCTCGCCGCGCTCGCGGTAGACGAAGGTGACGAGGTAGACGAGGAGCATGAGGCCAGACACGACGCCGGTGATGAGGAACAGCCCGCCGAAGCTCTGGAAGCTGAGGTTGGAGGAGCCGAGGGCTGCGGCGGCGGCGCCGCCCTGGCTCGGACACTTACCCGGCGGGCCGAACCACTTCTTCTCGATCTGCGCCATCTCCTCGCTTTCCGCCAGCGTCAGGACCGCCCGCGACACGTCCGCCGTCAGCGGGCTGCCCATCGGGAAGACGAACCCGAAGCCGTCGGTCTTGTAGACCGGGCCGAACATGGTGTAGCCGTCGCAGTACTGCGACAGGAAGAGCTTCAGGTACGGGATCTCGTCGAACACGGCGGCGACCTGCCCGCTGGACAGCGCGTTGGCGTACTCCTCCGCCGTGCCGTAGCTCCTCATCTTGGCCTCGTTGAAGCCTAGTTTCTGGAGCGAATTCTTGATGAAGGAGCCCTCCTGGTACCCGATGACGGCACCGGTCCGCTGGAGCTCCCTCACGTCGGTCACCGCCGGCTGGAGCTTCTGGACCGTCAACATCGACGTCAGGCTCGCCGTGTAGCTGGACGTCAGGATCAGGACGACGAACACCCAGATGATCACCACGAACCTCGACAGGTTGCTCTCCAGCTTCTCCTCTGCAGAACAGAACGCAGGCTCAATCTTTCAGTACGTTTAAGCCATCAATCGGCCTAGAAAGAAACTAATTTAAAAGCTTTTGGCGCGTACTGTGCGAGAAGACGAGCGTGGAGAAGGCGAAGTAGAAGATGAGGCCGAACTGCTGCCACGGCGTGCCTCGGAACTCGGGGTTGATCCGGTGCTCGATCGCCCACACCACGAAGCCGGTGAAGCAGAAGAAGGCGAGGCTGGCGAGCCACAGGCTGGTGGTCAGCGGCTGCAGGAAGATCCACATGCTCGTGCTCGTCTCCGTGCGCACCGCCACCACCATCGACCACCCGGAGTCCGTGAACGGCATGCTGAAGTCCACCTTGCCCATCCTGCTCGCCGTGATTGTCACGTCGCCGACGACGATGTCCGCTTTCTGCAGTCACCAATCAAAGCTTCTCCATCAGCACACATACTACATATATATCCTACGTGCTCTACTGCTCTGTCGTGCTTGGTGTCTACTGACCTGATCCGACACCTGCGACACGAGGCTCTCGTAGGACACGGAGCTGTTGGGGAACAGCACGTACTCGTAGCTCACCGGATATGGCATCTTGCTCATGACCGCGTCGAACACCTCGATGCAGTAGCCTGTGATGTTTGGATGTCCTCCTGTCGTCGACTCGCCGCCGACGTCGACGAACTCATTGAACCCATGCTTCACCGGCACGGCGACGCGAAGCTTCTTTCCGTTCGGCGACACGACCCAGCCTCTTGGGGCGGACGTCGAATCACCTGGCCAAAGGATTGTCTTCATCCCTTTATTTGCGCCGTCGGCGCCCAGAGTCTGCGTGATCCCAGCCTCCGGCGTCCAGAACCCCACCGCCCTCGAGCTTCTCCCGACGATGTTGACGAACTCGTACGCCGGAGGCTGCAGCTGCCCGTCGACGAGGGTGAAGTTGCCAGCGAGGCCGCGGAAGGTCGTCTCGTGCACCGCCCTGAGGAGCGTCGCTCCGGTTGCCGACACGCCGAGCCTGTCGAGGTCCGTGACCGCCGCGCTCTGCGGCGGTGTCTGGAACGCCGGGCTGGAGACACCGGCCGCCTCGGCCGCCGCCGCGATCGCCCACGCCGTGTCGTACGACCAGAGCATCACGACGGTCGGGTCATGCGGGTAGATGTCGGCGCTCGGGTACTCCCGCCGGAGCCTCGCCCTGAACCGCGCGGAGAAGTTGCTCACTCGATCCGTCATCCGCACGAACGGCCGGAGGCTGACGACCCCATCCATGGCGCTGATTTCGTCAGGGCTCAGCGCGTCCACGACGCTGCCGACGCCGTCGGTGGCGACCCACGCGTAGTCCTCCGTCATCATGCCGGCGATCCTCGCCCGGCGGAAGAACCGCGCGGCCAGAAACGGGTTCATGTGCACGACGAACACGCGCGTCGGCATCGCCTTGAAGTCGTAGAGCATCGCGTCGATGCGGTCGTCGTCCGCGTCGCTCGGCACGGCGGCGCGGTCCATGATCCTGGTGCCGACGCCCTGCAGCGCGCCGGCGAGCGCCGGGAGGATGCCCGACCCGTAGGGCGAGTCCTCGTAGACGACGGCCGCCGCGTGCCAGCCGAACGCGGCGAGGACGGCGGCGACGGGCGCGGCCTGGTAGGAGTCGTTGGCCCCGTGCGCACGAAGAAGGGCGTCTGCGACGGGGAGAGCGCCGGGGAGGTGGCGGAGGAGGGGAGCACGGGCACGTGAGCGCGGTTGCCGATGTAGGCCACGAACTCGGCCTCCGCCGACGTCTGCGGGCCGATGATGACCTGCACCTGCTCGTTCTTGATCAGGTCCACCGCTGCAAGCAAACGGAAACCAAAGGAAAAGTGCAGATTCCCTCACCCAACTATTACGAAAGTTTAATTTTCCTCCCTCAACGCCAAAACCGGACAAATCACCTCCCTCAACTTTTCAAACCATGCAAATTACCTCCCTCGAGCGGTTTTGAGGGCGGTATTGCTATAATAACAGCAGTTTTTCTTTTTTTTATTTGGTTGAATCTTTTTGAAAAATCATAGTAAATCAGAAAAATCATAAAATAGAAAATTCAAGTTTGTTAGACTCCACATGAGTAGATCTACACATTGAATATATAATATAGTATGCTTTAGTCCAAAAAAATAATTATAGAAGTTGCAGCTACGAATTATTTCAATAAATTACACAAAAGTATAGATCTAAAGCTACAATAAAAATTTTGTATTGAAGCATACCATATTATATATTCACTGTGTAGACATGCACATGTGAAGTACAAAAATATATTTTTCTATTTTATGATTTTTCTGTGATTTACTACGATTTTTTAAAGATTCGACCAAATAAATATAAAAAAGAAAAAGACAAAACCTTCATAGCAAAAAAACTTTGTACTAAATCATATCATATTATATATTCAGTGTGTAGATCTAATCATGTGGAGTCTAACAAAATTGGATTTTTCATTTTATGATTTTTCAAAGATTCAACCAAAAAATTTTTTAAAAAGAAAAAGGCAAACCGCTGTTATTGTAGCAATACCGCCCTCAAAACCGCCGAGGGAGGTAATTTGCATGGTTTGAAAAGTTAAGGGAGGTGATTTGTCCGGTTTTGGCGTTGAGGGAGGAAAAGTGAACTTTCGTGATAGTTGGGGGCGGGGGAATTCAGACTTTTTCCGAAAACGAAATGATTTCCCGCTCAGGAATGAATATGATGGAGCAGAAGCCCATAGACATCTCAGCCCAAACGATAATTTGGCCATAGACCGGTAACAAGCGTTGGAATAAAAAGGATTCTATGCACCTGTGCACCAGATAGTACTACTGTACAAGTTTCATTGCTTGACTATATATTAAAAAAAACTATGAAATGTCACTTGGTGAGTTATCATTTTAATTATACTAGTTGGTTATTATATAAGTTTATTGCATGAAAATCCAAACACCTAAAATATGGCGACTCCTTTTTATTTCACCTGCTAAATATTTGCCAAAAGCACTGTTCCGAACCCCTTAGCATCTTTGTAGAAGACGTTTAGTTTGTTTGTGGTAAATATTATCCTACCATGGGGTAACTAGGCTCAAAAGATTAGATCTCATGATGTACATCTAAACTATGTAATTAGTAACTTTTTTTACTTACATTTAATGCTTTCGACATATGTCTTTTGGTGTATTTAATGTGATGTGATGGAGAGAGAGTCTAAAAATTTGTAAGTTTTAGGCAAAACTTTAGCCATCTAAACAAGGCATTGATGCTTTGGTTGTAGTGTACTGGTACAACAACAAAAGCTCGTTGTGTGGAAGTTCAATTCCATACGGACATAAAAAACATGGAATCCTGATTCCTTGACAGATGACTTTTATTCGTGAGTAGCTGATTCTCTTGGTGAGAGGACTATGGACAGAAAGCTACTAGTACAAGATTCTTGTACACCTCTCCATTTAATTTCGTTGACCAAATGACCAGCAGACCTCAAAAATTGCTTGGTTGCCAAGCAGTCTCTGGTTTGTCCCTTGTTGACTGATGACAGGCTTCGCCTCCACTCCACGTCTTAATCAGTTAATCCTATATTCTTTTATAGAAAGTAAAAAGGTGGTGTTAATAAGTTCTCCTATCGCAAGTCACAGGAAGTAACAACTGTTCAGAATTGACCTCTAAGACAAAAAAAGCTCCACGTCTTAATCAGTTAATCCTATATTCTTTTATAGAAAGTAAAAAGGTGGTGTTAATAAGTTCTCCTATCGCAAGTCACAGGAAGTAACAACTGTTCAGAATTGACCTCTAAGACAAAAAGCACCATGCATGCATCTGCAGGGTGATACTGTGTAGATGGGTTTACGACAATCCCTATTATCATCCCCCTAATCACAGGCTCACATCTACTGACAGTGACCGATCGAGAGCTACCTTTCCAGCAGCTATCAATGGAAAACCAGCCGACTATTCCCAAGGACCAATGCAACCGACCAAAGAGAATGGAAAAATGAATGGCGCGGAGTCCCCATCGGCGAACCGCCAACAACGCGCGTTGGGAGAGCACGCAGCTACTGCTCAGTCTCAAGCAGCAGATCCATCCGATCGATTGGCGCGCGGGCTCAAATTTTCCACGCGGAAATACGGCAGGAATTTTCGTCTTCAGTTGTTTGTCACTTTTTTTTTTTTTTTTTTTGAAACTCAGGTGGATTTTCATTGCACTTGGGTTGACATATCGTCAACGACAATTACATTGGCATCGACTGGAACTTCACCGCGAGGCGTGTTCAGCTCCTTCAGTACTACCCACACCAAGAGTAGGCGGGACATGTGCTGCCTTGTTACATTTTCTCGGACACATACACGCACTCAAAATTAATGAAGTTTGCATGGGCAAAAGATTTGAACTCTTCAATCAAAATACCGTTCACCGACATATTCGCCGTGTTCTCCTTCCATGCTTGCACAATGTTTAAGGCATCTGTTTCCAGGATCAGACGTCCTATACCAAGACTACTTGCCGCTTGGGCCCCTTGAAGGCAAGCGATTACTTCAGCTTGAGCAGGATTCAATAGATGGTTAACTTCGTCCCCAGCCGTTGAGCACGACATCTCCATCCGCGGTCGCGGATCAGGAAGCCCCCCCCCCGCGCTCTACCTGGTATAAAGGCGTCCGCGGTTTACTTTCGGTACTCCCTGTGGCGGGGTTTCCATCTTTCCGGTTTTGGCTTTGGCAGAAATCGAGGAGGTGTTGGCGAGTTTGTCTCATTTGCATAAGATTTTATTGCTCTTGCGATCAACTCGGCCGGTCGTCTCACGTCCTTCCTCTCGAACTTCGGTTTCTCTCTGTCCAAATGTTGTACAGAGTAATACGGAATGAGGCTCCTCTTCTCTTCTTTTTTTCTGTCAAGATATGATCGACCATCTCCTTTGCATTGGGTAGTTCCCTGGCTTGTTGCAGGTCTCCTCTAACCCTAACTCTCTCCATACCGACTTTGCGAGCTTGCATTTGAGAAACAAATGACCGCCGTCCTCATCAGCTCGGTTACAAAAACCGGCCGGTCGTGTCGATCTTCATCCCCCTACTAGCAAGGTTTCTTCTCGGTGGTGGTCATTTATGGGCTAATCTCCATATGAAATGGTTTATCTTGTTAGGACATTTTGATTTCCACAACTTTCTCCAAACATGGTCGAAGCTTCGACTCTTTGCTGCCTTATTTGTACCCCTTTTTTTCTTCTTTGTCATTTGTAGGGTATCACGGCCCGGACTTTGTAAGCGCTTCTCACTTTGAAAGCGCCCTTTCTCATCATAGTGCCATGCTAGGAAGTTTTCCTTGCCTTCAATAATCGGAATGGCCAAGATTATAGCAGCATCTTCAGCCCAAAAATGTCACGTACTAGTTCCTCATCCCACCGGCGGTCCCCCGAGTCAATTAAGTCACTCACATTTGACATAATGGTACCCCCTCTTGGTGTTACGGGACCCCTAGAAAATTCTCTTGGGGAGCCAAGGATCGGACCAGATTTTGATATTTCGGCCATCACCAATCCTCCAGATCATACCCATCTTCATCACCTCCAGGCCCTTTAGAATGCTTCTCCACGTGTAGGACATCCCACACTTTGGTTTTGCCTCCAATATTGATATATTTTTCAAAATATTTTGCTTTGAGAACTCTAGCACAAAGAGATTCAGGATTACTCCACAACCTCCAACACTTTGCTTTGAGAGCATAGCTAGATTAAAAGTATGTATGTCTCGAAACCCCAGACCTCCCTCCTTCTTTGGCAGCATCAACACATCTTGACTAAGCCAGTGAATCTTGTGATTGCCCTCTTGTTGGTTCCACCAGAAGCGACATATCATTTTACTAATTTGGTCACACAAGGTTTTTGTTAAATCGAAGCGACCCATGGCAAAGGTTGGTATAGCTTGCGCGACGGCCTTAATTAAGACTTCCTTTCCGCCCATGATAGGAACTTCTCCTTCCAACCCCGAATCACGGCGCCACACTTTCGATCTTTTAGGTAGGCAAACGTCTTTGCACGCGGATCTTCCCACATGAGCAGGAAGGCCAAGATATCTCTCATTCATCGTCTCTTTTGTAATTTGGAGCTTTTTACATACCTCTCTTTTCCGATTGTCACAAGTATTCTTACTGAACAAGACGGCGGATTTTGCCTTGTTGATCATTTGCCCTGAACACCTTTCATACGGATCCGGGATATCCTCAGAAATGTTGAGCGTCCCCTCCATTTGCTCGAATCGGGATCAAAGAGTCATCGACAAACAAGTAGGTGAGACACACTAGGTGCGGATTGGCAAACTTTCACTCCGGCAATTCTACCCTCACGTTCCGCTTCAAACGCAACATGGCCGAAAACCCCTCGGCACAAATAAGAAATAGATATGGGGATAGTGGATCCCCCTGCCTCAATCCTCTCTCTGGTATAATAGGGTCAGAGAGATCCCCATTCACTTTGATTCTATATGACACTGTCGAGACACACTCCATCATTAGTTTTATCCACTGCTCCGCAAACCCCATCTTCCTCATCATTTTTTCCAGAAAAATCCACTCTACCCGGTCATATGCCTTACTCATATCTAGCTTCAAAGCAGCATAACCCGAGTTGCCCTCTCTTTTATTTAAGAGATAATGAGTAATTTCATAGGCAACAATTATATTATCTGAAATCAGACGACCTGGCACAAATGCACTCTGAGAAGGGCTAATGACCTCATCCAAAATCTCTCTCAATCTTCCTGCTAGAACCTTAGCCACAACTTTGTAGGTCACATTGCATAAACTTATGGGGCGAAGATCTGTTACTTGCTCAGGTCGGTCCTTCTTCGGAATCAAGGAAATTACCGTGTCGTTCCATCCTTCCGGCAATTTGCTCCCTCGCAGCACGCTCAGGACCTCATTGGTCATTTTATTACCAACAAGATCCCACATATTTTTGTAGAAAGCCGATGGCATCCCGTCGGGCCCCGGGGCTTTGAGGTCGCCGATATTATCAAGGGCTTTTTTCACCTCCTCCTCCGTGAACTCCTTCAGGAGGTTATCGTTCATAGCCGTAGTGACGCGAGGTTGTACAGCGTCTAGAAGGCTGCCGTATGTTCCTCTCGTCAATCTGGGCCGGACTGAAAAAGCAGCGCAAAATGATTAGCTATAAACACCTTCTTCTCTTCCTCTTCCTCCACCCAACCCCCATTCTCCTTTTTTTTAGGCGCCTATTCTATTTCTCCTTCTTCTCTCGAGCACACCTTATGGAAATAACTTCGTGTTTCGATCTCCAAATTTAAGCCAATTTACATGAGCCCGTTGCTTCCAATACGCCTCCACTTGCTCCTCCAAACGATCCACCTTAAAACTCCATACTGCCTCTTTTCCTACCGCCAAATCGCTAATCGGAGCCCGTCTCCATTTCTCTAGTTCTTTTTTTGCACTTTTCAACCTCTTCTCTAAATCCCCCAAAACATTATTATTCCACTCACGTAGGCTCGCCGCCACCCCTTTTATTTTTGTCTTTGAAACTATCAAAATCTCCCCTCAAATCCCACCCTTCCCCGTACCACCTTTTTGAACTCCTCCTCCTTCAACCAACTTGCTTCAAACTTGAAACTCCGATCGGTTTGTATCCTCCCCACGATACTCCTCCTCCTCGTGGTAATAACCACGATTCGGTGGTCACTATGGAAAGGATCTCCGTTTTTATATTGGCGGCGGGGAACTTTTGAAGCCATTCAAAATTTGACACGCCCTATCGAGTCTTTCCACGATGTGTGTATTTCCCTTTGTGCATTTGTTCCTCCATGTGAAAAACGTCTCCCTCAAAGCCGAGATCATGCAAATGACATAGCTCCGGGGCTTGTTTAAATCGATCCGTAGATTTGCGGGCGTCACGACTCCTCCTTCCTTCTCATGTTGAAATAAAATTTCATTAAAATCCCCCGCACACGGCCGGGCTTGATTTGTTTCTTTGCCGAGCGATTAAGTCCCCCATCGGTACTATGTGTCTTTTGCTTCATCTCCGGATCCGATTCACCATATATGCCCGTAAACCGCCACGAACTCCCCCCTGTCTCTCGGACCTCCATATCTATATGGTTTTTTGACTTACTTTTCAAAACCAAATCAATCCCCCCTCCTCCATAACATAGCAATGCCTCCCCCTTTACCAACACAGTCCACCACCTCCATGTTTTCCAACCCAATCTTTACCCGCAAAATCTTCATCTTTTTTCGTGGTGTCTCGACGACGATCGATGAGAGATCGACACTGATGATCGCAACCCATACTCGTAACCAACAACGCATGCCCCGTCGGGCTTATATAAATATACTCACTCCGCCCCTAAAAGATGTCGCCGTGGGATGCGTCGTAAGTTTGACTCGATTTATAGAAAATACGTGCAACATTTAAATCTTCAAATAAATTTGTTAAAAAACTAGAGTTAAAGATCTTTCCGATGATGCTAATTACTTAGTATAAATATTTATATATCTTAATACATAATTGCCGGTATTTGCTTCTCGGGAAGCCAAAGGACACTCTTGGGGACGGAGGAGTATATACACAAGCTTGGTTAGTGTAACACCCCGTGTTACTTACCGCTTAAGTCATGGTTTGGACAAAATTAAGTTTATTTTATGTTTTTGATCCTAAGTGTGTTGTTGGATGAGGGTTAGATAGTATAGGTTGGGAATCTGAAATTTGAATCAAATTCAAATTTGAATTGAACTCGAAAACCCTAAATTCTATTCTTTCTTTTACCCCCTTTTCTTGTATTCAAAATTTATAAAGAATTTGGGTATGGTTGTTAAAGCAAATTTGTAGAGTTTTCAAAGTTGAACAAAGTTGGTATTTTGAGTTTTCAAAGTTTAGTTCAAAAATTTAGAGTAATTTTGAAAATACCAAACTTAGGGTTTTGTCCCCTTTTTGATTTAAAAACCCTAATTCAAAATCTAAGCAAAATTTGCAAAAACTTCCAAAACCTAGTTTGTAGATCTTGTTGAGATGAACAAAAGTCATGTACAAAGTTTTTCAAGTTGTTACATGATTTTAAAAGTAATTTTGAATTCAAATTTCAAAATTTTGAACCGCTTTTCAAAAGTCCTATTTAGAGGCCGAATTTGAAAATCTTCCAATTATGAAAATTGTAGATCTTGAAAAATTAGCCTAAGTCACTTTTTTGGAGTTTTTGAAGTTCAGTTCAAATTTTGGGTGAATTTGATCAAAAAACAGAAAAAGTCGGGGTTTAGGGTTAACAAAGAAGCGATGAATCGCTGTTCTTCCTCCATACCGGCCGGCCGCCGCCGTCGCCCGTGGCGTTCTCGCCGCCGGTCGTCCTCGTGGCGTCACCGGCTACATGGACGGGTTCGCGGCGTCGCCCGACTCGTGTCCGATGGTCCTTTGCCCTATAAAGCTTGGGCCGGCGCCGTTCTTCCTTCTTCTTTCTTCTTCACCGCCGCCGGGAAAACCGCCTCTCGCCCCCTTTCGGTTGCCGTCGCCGCCGAGCTCCAATCCATCCAATTAGCTTTGCCATCGTGTTCGCAACTTCCTTGTGCGTCGTTTGAGCTAGCTCTAGTCCCGCCTCGTAGCCTAAGGCCGCCACGCGCCGTCGTCTTCTCCACGGCCGACGGGAGGCGCCGCCAGCGCATCACTTCACCGTCGCCCGGTCGTCTTGGTGAATCTCGTGCCAAACCGTCTTGCCATCTAGCCGCCTTGAGATCGTGGTCATGATGCGCTCGGTCGTTTGTGTTTGCCCCACAGACACGCCGAACGCCGTTGTTGCCACCGGGGAACACCGCCCGCCGCCACCGCCAGCCGTCGCCGACCATCCTCCGACTCATCTCCGTCCAAACCATCGTGGAGCATCGTGATCGGGAGTGTTGTTTCCCCGTGTCTATACCATCGCTTTCTTGTTTCGCAACCGTAGCCACCGGAACACCGGCCGCCGACGAGCTCCGCCTTTGTCGTTCCACATTACAGCCGCGCGTCTTAGCTAGAGGCTGACTTAGGTTCGTTTAGATGGGGTTTTAGGACCCTCGAGGTCTTTGGAGATGATGCCTTGGTCGCCGTCGCCGAGAAAGCTCCGACGAGTCTTTCCGCAGCGTGGGTCGCTTGCCCGTGCCGCCATGGCCGCCGGTGGTCATGCCCCCGTGCCTTAGGTGTCGGGTTTTGGGCGCCGACATGTGCGCGCTGGTCGTGGGGTCGATAGAGTCAAGTCAGCGTCGCCGGAGACCTCACCCACCGGCGAAGTTCTCATCCCGGCAACCCGGCCCGCCGGGTCAGTAGCGGGGCGGGTCGATTTGGGCCGACTGCCCATCAGTAGTACCGGGGGTGGCCGCACAGTCGTCGGCAACGGGATGTTGGGCCGGTTTCGGCCTGAGGGTTTGTTGTGTTTTAAAATTTGATTTATCTAATTTTCTTTATCTTGAATAGTCTTGATTCTTTGAAAATTCATAGAAATTTGAAAATAGCTCCTTAAATTCTAAAAATTTTTGTAGAAGCTTCTTATGAGTATATGAATCCATGAAAAATTTGAAACTTTGATTTTGAGTAGTTTTTGCATGTTTTAAAAATACAAATTTTAATTGAAAAATGCATCTTCCTTGATTTTTAATAATTATTTTATTTATCCAAAAATCATGAAAATTATTTTGGTACTGTTTTATGATATGTTCTACTTGTGTAAAAAGTTTGGAGTCGTTTTGAAAAGTTTAAATTATTTTCTATCTTAAACCCTATTATTTTATGTGGTTTATATTTTTGTTTTGAGTCAAATAGATTAAGTTTTGTGTGATTTCGGGGTTTGTTTTGTGAATCTTAGATTGTATCATAATAAGATGGTCCTTGAGAACTCCTTAGGCAATGGTGATGATATCTTTAGAGTAGTTCAACAAGTTGGTTTTGTTGGGTTGCAACTTTATCGTGAAGGAAAGTTGTACTCAAGTTGTTTATCTTTTTCATGCATTCATCGAGCATCATGTTTATCATTCCATCATGCTAAAGTATGCATCATCATCTACGTGTAGAATATACGAGAGTGAGATGGTTCATGATGGTCGAAGCTTGAAGAAGATTCATTCACCCGAGGTGTCGGTGCCAAGTTTGACGTTGGCAATCCAACTTCGAATCGACTTTCCCCGCAATACGGGCAAGCCCCCGAGCATAAACCCTTCTCTGTTTTATAAATATTTTATTCACCTTAAGTCTAGTGCAATGTGCATTAAGTTAGTAGGTGTTGGTTGATACCGTTGTTGCATGATTACCTTGATCTACAGTTATTCCGACTTTATCCCACTAGTATGTGTAGGTCGATATCTTATGCTTAGTAATGCCTAGACTTCGGTAGAAGTCGAATGATGGCTTCATCGTTCGCGAGATATAGGTTTTATCTTTGTTCCTTCGGACTTTGGAAAAAGAGAACACCCTGATGGTGGTTCATGATGATACATATGGTAGTGATGAATTTGAGATCGGACGGGACGTAGTTTGAAAGCCGGGCGGGATACCTAGCTGTGCTTGTCCCGTGTTGGTCGCTTAAGGACCGTCCGTTGTTTGGATTGTTAAGTTCGGGACTTTTGAACGCAGTACGCCCTGAGGCCTTCCGGCAAAGGCACGTCTCGATTGGCGATCACCCCGATCGGTCGACCCTAACTAGCCACATACTCGGGTAAGCGGGATCTCGGTGGAGCCAAATCGGGAATGGCAACCACGCACCGGGAGTGGAGAGATGGCGGGAGTAGCGTGTACCCACCCTCTTGGTCAAACCGTCATTAGGACGGGGGTAGGGAGGTGGAGTCATCAGGCTCTCTGGGGCGCGCAGCCCTCGCTCCCGCTTTTGGACAAATCTGAGAAAAGGTTGATATATGCAAGTTTGGGTACTACATATGTCGTGTGGTTAGGGATCCCCAGCTGGGTATAATCGGTTCATGAATCGCCGTTGCTTCTCGGATATGGAGACCCGTTCTTCTGTCCATTCATCGTAGTAATTGAAGAAACAAGGTTACTCATGGTTATGCAAGGAAAAGAGATGCAGAGATAAGTTGAGATGTGTTGCTTAAAAAGTGTTTGAGATAGAACAGGTGCAAATCTAGCTTTATTTATGCTCCAATAAAATTTATGCTAAAAATATTGAAAGTAAGGATCCACTTGTAGTAAGCTTTTCTGCAAACTCCCCTTTTCTAGCTCTACTTTCCTTAAGCTAGCATATCCTTGGAGTCTTTTCTTTTGTCGGGTAAGTCTTGCGGAGTACATTGTGTACTCAGGGTTTGTTAACCCTTGTTGCAGGTGCTGACTCGTGTTGTTAACCAAGGTTGTGTCGGCGGGCTCGACATGACTTGGATGTCTCCTATAGTTATACTCAGCTTTCGTAAATTAAGTTAAGTTTACTCAAATATAACTTACTCACAATTGTAAAATTAATGTTATTATTCTTCCGCACTCGATCCAGTATTTTTGTAACAAATGTTGTAATGTTGTAGCTACTCCTTTGTTGATCCTCGGTATGAGAGTGGTGTAATCGGGGTTTCCGGCGACACCCGACAGCTTCTTAAGTTATTGGATGCATCCGCACCGCCGTCGAGGTCTTTGGGACAATGACAAAAGTGCGTGGGCCCAAGAAATTAGGAGGTTCTCATCACGATTAGGTCACCAGCCAGCTAAAACAGATGCATGACGACGTCCGGCTGTAATTGAAACCGAGGCTTATATGCTAAGGTTTTAAATAGCGAGCCAAGGTGTTTAGTGGTTTGTCTCTAAAACAGCTAATAGTGGAGCTATGTTAGGATATAGCGGCTAAATTGTACTTGAACGTAAATAGTGACACCTTGCTTTCAAAGGCTATATAGCGGCAATCGTATGAGCTATTTACAACTTTTATATGTGCTAGCTGCTGCTTAGAACAGTTCTAGCGCAGTATATCTATGTTGAAGGATAGTACTAGCTCAAAAAATTTCAATTTTTTCTAAAAGAAATAGGGGTAAAACTTTTACCGTCCTTTCTAGAAAAATCTATTTCTATTTGATCTACTAATTTCGAATAAAAGCACCACCACTGTATGCTGGGAAAAAGTGACATGGAAGAAGAATTCAGCGGCAAAACTTTTTTTTTTAAAAAAACAATCAGCAGTACTCCTCTGTCCTAAAAATAAACGACGTTTTGGGTTTTAGTGTCACAAGTTTGACTCGATTTGTAGAAAATACGTTAGAAGATTTAAATCTCCAAATAAATTTGTTAAAAACTAGATCAAAAGATCTTTCCAAAGATACTAATTATGTAATATAAATATTAATCTTATTTTAATATATAATTGCTTCGGCAGATGTTTCTCGAAGCGAAAACGTCGTTTATTTTGGGACGGCGGGAGTAAGACTTAAATCGACAGAAATAAGATTAGGATCTAATCAATAGTTTCTGTCACGGTGTCACCTGCTTCGGTATCCGTACTTGGACTGAAGTCTGGCATCTTTGAAGGCCCCCATTAAGCTGCTGGACCATGTCGCTCCCCCAAGCACGTGCCTGGGTGACGGAACACCAATAGCTAGTCCATGTCTGACGGAACACCAACATCTTGTGAAATCTAATGCGTTTTTGTCCTCTTGGGAAGACGACCATGACAATTGACATGTACTGCTACTAGTAGGTAGTGCAAATGGCAGTTTAATCGGTTGGTAGGAACCTTTAATTTCCAATTGCTTGGTGAAGAAACATAAATTTTTCCCGTCGTGTTTCTTTTTTTTTACTTGCCACTTGGGGTCGTCGGGACGTGTCGTCTGGATGGTATAGCTAGACGGTCGAGAACACGACGCTCGCGGTACGTACGAAAAGCTTGAAAGCAACTCAACTGGACAGGACAGCTCAAGGAGAAGATCGATCGAGTTGGGTCAGGACTCAGCTAGAACCTTCCCGGCGACGAGTTCAGATCCCAGTTGGAGACGCGCGGCGCAGCATCTGACTAGCACAGCTACGCATGCAGATCAGATCCACCGGAACTGGTGCTCGTTCATGGCCACAGGAGTACTACAGGACGACGCAGCTACACAAACGGATGCTGGTGCACTACTATGGCCGGCCAGCCAAGGCATGCATCATGCGTGGGCATGTCAAGCTACGCCTGCCATGCATATCTTATCTACACAGTTCACTCATCAATTGAGCGACTATATCTACTAGTACTAGTAAGTAGTAGTATAAAAAATTGCTGCCGAACTGAAATACGTACACAAGAATGCATGCATCTGAATTCCGAAGAAATTAAACACAGCGCGTGATCGAGGGACAGGTGGAAATTTTGCATTTTGGTCCTTTCTAAAAATATTTTTTATAAATAGACATCCGCCAAACATTTGCCGAAAAATAGGCCTTTTTCGGCGTGTTAGGACATCACGCCGAGGCATGTGGCTCGGCGTGGTGTCGGGCCGACGCCGAGGTCCGCCACGCCGACGACTCCGGCCGCCGCTACACTGTGGCGCGTGGGGCCATATAACTTGGCGTGCGGTCGCTTAACGACGAGCCACGGACCTCGGCGTGGCTTTGACAAAAACGCCGAGGTCCGAACACTTAGCCGCAAATGTAGAGCCCCGGGTGTCGCCGCCACTTTAGTGTATCGACGGCCGACGCCGGGCGGGGCGCAGCAGCATGGGTGAGGCCTTCTCCAACGCCAGACATGGCGCATCGCTTCCATTGTCCAACTCAGCAGCCAATATACCATGTCACATACGCAGTTAGCGCATCAACCCCGCCGAGTGCCTGCAGGAGTCTATTGCTTCGTCTGACAAAAGCACCGGGCATCAACCGCACAAGCGTTGTGGCGGGCTGGGTGCATACTAGTGAGCCAAGAATGACAGCTTTATCAGAACCATGTCTGGTCCCAGCAGTGGATGGAGCAGCAGCAGTATTGTCTTAGCGTTGTGTAGTTTAGTAGCCCTAGGAGATTATACCCATGTGGCTTCAGCTTTAACGTAGAGCAGCACGGCACCTGCTGCCTCCGTTGAAGAAGCCCTGAGGGCCCCGGTGTCGCTGTGACGCTGTGCGTCGCTGTGGCTGCAGCACGGTTCAGTCTTCAATGACCCTTGTACGTACTCGGCGGTGTTTAGATCCTAAAATTTGTGCTAAAAATTCCTGTAGCATGTCACATCGCATTAATCGTAACACGTTTCGCTTGTTAGTGGTAAAATATTATCCTACCACGGCGTAACTAGGCTCAAAAGAATCGCCTCAAGAATGTACATCTAAACTGTGCAATTAGTTTATTTTTTTTACCTACATCTAAGACTCAATACATGTGCCAGATTTTTGATGTGATGGGGAATCTTTTTTGCATAAATAAATTTAAGGAGGAATTTAGGGTCGTCCTACTCGCAAGTAGCAGTGTCATGCCTGCCTAGCTGGATAGGCAAATAGTAGCACAGGCAAGTAAATGGTAGCGCAGTAAAAGTAAGGCCAGTTTGGCAGTTCGCGAATAGAGAACGTGGTTTAGGTGAGGAAAATCTAATTTTTCTAGTTTTCTATTCTCTTACAAAAATTTGTTTATTTTGCAAAATAAAAATCCAAACAAAAAATAGCAAAACTTAATTTGAATTTAGAAGGTTATGTACTTATGTACATCTACTACTACTACTATGCAAAATAAAAATCCAAACAAAAATAGCACGGTTGCCATAATTGAGTAAAAAAATTTTTGGGATTTAGAAGGTTATGTACTTATGTACATCTACTACTACTATGCAGTGTAAAGCAGTCATCCATTAAACTAATTGCCAGATATCAAGTAATTAGGAACATGTAAAGAATCAACAAAAGAATCGGACGGTCCATGTCGCGAAGCCCCAGACCTCGGTGTGTGCGTCAGTTATCGCTAAACCCAGGACCTCGGCGTTCTGCTGTACACAACGCCGAGGTCTGAACACTTAGCGAACCGACATGAGTAAAGGTGCATGCCACCATGCGTGCCTGCCAGCATGCAAAGAATACTCCCTCCGTCTCAAACTAAATCAATTTTTAGAGTTGTCTTAAGTAAATTTGACTAACTTTATAAAAAAAATAATAACATCTATAAGACCAAATAAACATATAATGGAAATATATTTAATTATGTATCAGTGATATTAATTTGATGTTATAAATATTAGTATTATTTCTTATAAAATTGGTCAAACCTAAAAATTTTGAGTTAAAAACCACTCTAGAAGTTGATTTATTTTTGAGACCGCCCTGCTATTTACCACTGCATGTTAGGTAAAATCATCTATAGTAGGCAAGAGTACAAAGCTGCGTACAAGCTGCTCTCTCTCTCTGCTGCTGCATTCAATTGATGTGACCCTCTTTGTCTCTCTCTGTAGTGGAGTACTATGCCTGAACGTGTAGTATGCCTGAGCGTTGCAGCTCGTGACCCTGGCCACTGGTGGTCGTGGTTTTTTTTCACTGACATGAGTAAATATTTCATGAATTTATAATATGTTCCATGCACATGCATGTTATTTTCTATATGAAATTCTGCTCTCATGTTTTTTTTTAATTTCAAAGCAGGGTGTTTATTATAGACTTTCATACATATTGGATTTTCTTTCTACGGTTAATTTTACTTATTTTTTGGATATTTTTCATATTGATTTTAACTCACTCTCTTGTTAAGTATTTTATTTTTCTAGTAGTCTTAGAACTCAGTAATCTTAAGTTTGATTTTTTTCTATTTCTCACATGCATACATAATACATTTGTAGTTCTGTATATATTTGATGATCCACCATGCAAAACGAATTAACAATTGTTATATAAATATACATTTGTAGTATGTAGGAGTATATTTGTGAAAAAGAAATAAAAGAAAATGGAAAGCACAAAACTCACTCACGCACGCCAAACTCACTGTATCACTCTGACACAGCCTCTAGCACAGCAGTGCCGTAAACGCACGCAGGCCAGAGCGACCGTGCATGCAACAGCGTGCGTGGGCTCTAGCGACAGTGCATGCAGCGTGGCCAGAGCGAGAGTGCAGGCAGTAGTGTGCGTGGGCCAAGTGTCCAGACCTCGCCGTTGGGTCCAGCCACGCCGAGGTCCGTGGCTCCGTTAACTGACTGCACGTCAAGATATATGGCCCCACGCGCCACGGTGTAAGACGTGGCCGAACCTCGGCGTCTACTGACACCACGCCGAGCCACGTACCTCGACGTGGTGTCCTAACATGCCGAAGAATGCCCTATTTTCAGCAAGACGTGGTGTACTAACACACCGAAAAAAATGATTAATTTTCAGCAAATGTTTGACCGGATACCTATTTATAAAATATGTTTTTAAAAAGGACCAAAATGTAAAAATTTCACGAGAGACGAGGATGGAGGAGTTTGTATGGAGTATATATATAATTACCGGCGGAAGCTGCGCCGACGACGTCCCCGGCGGAGTCCCGGAAGCTGAGCGCGACCCTGGTCCTGGACCCCGGGCGCGCGGCGTAGTAGTCCTCCACCGCCATCTCAATGCCCACCTTCCGCCGCTGCCCAACCAGCGACGTCAGGTTGAGGATGACTCCCACGCGCACCCGCGCCGGCGCCGGCTGCTGCTGCGCTGTGGCCACGCGCAGGCTCGCCTGGCACCAGACCATCAGCGCGGCCGCCGCTAGAACGAGGCGGATGGAGGAGGATGAGGAGCGAGGAGGAGCAGACGAGTAGGCGTAGCGCAGCCTCCCCATCTACCTACCCTTCTGCATGGATCACTCAGCAGCTGTCTGGGCAGGAGGTGAGCGCTGCACTGCACTGCAGTCGCGGCCGGTGGCTCTGCTCTGATGCTAACAAACTGCAGCCGGCCGCGTGAACTGCTGCTTCTCCCAGCAGCTAGCGAGCGCCGCAACGGGGCTTTTATGCCTTTCCGGCCTGCATGCGCAAGAATCTGGCGAGCTGGCCGGCGTGATGTGGAGTGTCGCATTGACACGGACCCGTCACGGTGGCATCTAGCGCGCCATGCATGGATGGAACGGATCCATCGACCAAGCCCAATGGCCAATGGCGAAGGGAAAACTCCGGGACCAATGCCATGGCTACCTCGTGGTTTCAAGTTATCATGATTTGATGTGATTCTAATTGTGTAGTATCATGTGTGTCTCTTTATATCCTTTCAAATGCCATGATTTCTGTAGTATCTTTATGATTGATACACCACTTACAAGCTGATTGTTTCGTCAGAGTCAGAGTTGTCTATAAAGCTTCATCAATGCTCCCCACAAATATTGCGACAACACAATGCTCTGGCAAACTTGTTTCTCAATCAAATTCAGCGGCCCTTTTCCCTGCCAATGATAATTAAATGGTATTCCCAACTTCCTTCTCATAAAAAAACAAAGATATGTGTTAAAAAATTATTACCCTCGCAATTAACTATACCTCTTTTATATTTTGCATCATTAAATTAAATAGATACATAAATGTGTATGCAATCCTTTTTATCTAATTTATCTATAGTCTAAGCATGGAAGGAGCATTGGCAGCTCTCCACACTCTCCACAGACCGGTGCATCGCGGCCTAGCCCAACATAGGCAGGCGTGGCAACGCCGCGCATGATTTCTAGTATACATCTATGTGCAGTAGGTGTAGGACGACTAGCCGAACTTGTTCTGAATGTCAGTGTCATCGAGCTCACCTTCCAAATGCAACATCTTCTGCATGACCATGAGCAGCTCGGGCCATTCACAATATAGAACTTCCTCAATGTCGTTGCCGTCGTTGTACCGATGCAAGTGGCTTCTTATATTTCTGTTGAGCCGCAGTATATCATGTGGACTCGCTCTGTACTCGTTTTGAACATTGACAACCCACTGGTTGATTTTTGTATTTGCCTTGGCAGTATCCAACCAGTCTTCCTTGTAGGGGAGACTACAGAGTATCCTCTTCTTCTTCTTTTTGTTTGTACACCCAAGATAATCGATAATTCTATCGTGTAGCATCAGGAAGACCTCAGTGCTGTGAAGTGTGAACACAAGTAACAGAATGAGCCTGTAGGAAAAAAAAGGTAAAATAAGTGAAGACATTACCGGTTTTTATGGGCAGCAGTGCAGCATTGTTTACAATCAAGAATTCATCTTTCATTGTAAGGGTGTCCGATTCCAAGAGCCGAAGGAATTCTGCGTAGTCTGGAGGCAGTTTGGTGCTATCCCCACCCGAGATAGTAATTAAAGATGTCAGGATCCTGGACAGGCGTTTGTAGTCATCTCTCACACGCTCAATGCTGAAGCCCTTACCAGTGAAACTGACCCCCCTTAGCTTGACACTCCCATTGCTCCCAATCCAGATGTTGGACACCTGCAGAGGAGCAGCGAGATACTTGCCAACTGAGTGGTGGCTCCTCAGTATCAATGCAAGTTTTCTGCTGATCCTAGTCGCTTTGTCAGATAATCGCCAGAATTCCTTCGTTGTTCCTAGCACCGGGACCTGGATTAGCATCATGTTGGCCATGGTGTAGCTCATCGCATCGTACAGCCTCTCGGCAGATGACTCGTCGATGTCCTTGGTGCTATGGACACAGAACGCAAAATGAGTGAAGACAATAAAATTGAATCGACGGAGCAGGGAGAAGTTTCTCGTAATTATCTGAAGAAGCAACAACGAGCAGCATCTTACTTTTTTAATTGATAGGCAGAGCTCCTGCCATTTTTTTTTCAAAAAATAAGAAAAGTGCAGCATCTTACTTGCATTGACACTGAGAAGTCACCACTCTGCTGGCAGGCACCCCATTGCTCCTCTGCTGGTGTCCAGTGTTTGGACCATCACCCTGCCGAAAATACCCAATCACGCACACTAAACCGAAACATTTCAAGTGAGAAATGTACTAACTGCTCAAGAGTAACACATATTGGTCCAGGAGGATCCTCATCGGTTTCCTTTCGAGAAAGACAAGTCTCTTGTCTTATTTTTAAAGAAAATTAATCTTTTGTCATGGGAAGGTTGTCAAAGGCTGGGCCGCTGAGATTCTCATATTGCTACCCTAAGTTCCTAAATTAAGTCATGCATGCATAAGGCGACCTACATGATGTGTCGAGGATGACCTTGCACGCATGGATTCAACTTAAAAAAATCACAACCTTTAATCTTGAAAAGAACTCCACCTATGTTGACCGGAAGACTTTCTTGAGTCGTCTCAACATAGCCGGGTCCTAAGCCCTGGGTAAAGGAGGAGGGTGTGTTAGGTTTGGCGAACCAACATTCAAAAACAGCCACTCGATGGATATGAAACCCACAAGAGATTTGTTGGGGCGTAACCCTCTTAGCGACGCCGCTACACCGAAACCGGGTGTGGTGTTAAATGGGCAAGGGCCAGGTCGCCATCCCCTTAGTGGCGCGTCAGATCGTGATCCGGCACCGATGAAAAATGAGCAAGGGTCGGGTCGTCGCGAACCTTAGTGGCGCTGCTACATCTACACCCGGTGTAGTGAAAAATGAGCAAGGGTCTTCGCACTTCCCTCGACGGGTGCGAAGGGTAACGGCTAGCCGAGCCAACTAGGATTCGTTTAGGTAGCCGAACGTAGGGTCCCTAACGGGTAAGTTAAGAGAGCTAGTCGATGCAGCAATTAGGAGGCGTGTTAATATTCTATGCGCTCGGAGACTAAATGGAAGGGCCGAAGGCGGAGAAGGTGGAGGATACCGCTTCAAACTTCAAGCATTACTGGGGACAACATCGGGTAGGAATGGTGTAGGCATCTTGATCGATAGGAGCCTTAAGTATGGATTCGTTGATGTTAGGAGGCAAGGCGACCGAATTATCCTAGTCCGACCCGGTAGTTGGAGATTCGGCTCAATGTGATCGCCCTATGCCCCTCGGTAGGTCTTAGCGAGAGCACCAAGAGTAAGTTTTGGGAAGATCTACATAGCATGGTTAGTACCATGCCTATCGTGATAAACTCTTCATAGGAGGAGACCTCAACGGCCATGTGGGTGCGACTAATGTAGGTTTCGAAAGTGGGTGCACGGGGGGATGTTTTGAACTTCGGCGTTGGCCTACGAGTTGTTGATAGCGAACACCCTCTTTAGGAAGAGGAAATCCCATCTAGTGACCTTTCATAGTGGACAACACTCGAGCCAAATCGACTTTATCCTTGCAAGGGAGGGAGGAGACCTCACTGGGAGTGTGTTGTCCCTCAACACAAGCTTGTGGTGGCCGACTTTCGCTTTTGACGCGTGTCCACCGGGACAAACGGGCCAAGATTGCGAACGAAGTGGTGGAAGCTTAGAGGGGAAGCAAAGGCAAACGCTTAAGGAGAGGATGCTAGGCGGGGGTCTTGGGAAGGAGAAGATGCGTACGACATGTGGCTAAAGATGGCAACATGTGTTTGGAAAGTGGCTTCGGAAGTGTTTAGTGTGAGTAGGGGAGGCAAACGGGAAGCGAAAGACACCTGGTGGTGGAATGACGAGGTGCAAAGGGCTATTAGGGAGAAGGAGTGTTTCAAGCGCCTCCACCGTGACAAGAGTGCAGCCAACATCGAGGGCTATAAAATAGCGAAGAGGGTTGCAAAGCGAAGTTGTGATTTGAAGCAAAAGGTCAGCGTATGATGACCTTTATCGGCTAGGCACGAAGGAAGGCGAGAAGGACATTTATAGGATGGCTAGGATCCACGAGAGGAAGAAAAGGGACATCAATCAAATCAAATGCATCAAGGATGGGACAAATCGACTTCTGGTGAAGGATGAGGAGATCAAGGACAGATGGAGGGAGTACTTCGATAAGTTGTTTAATAGGGAGAATCGGGGGTCCTACCCTTGAGTTGGACGACTCATTTGACGATACCAACAGACGCTTTGTGAGGAGAATTCAGGAGGCAGAGACCCAGTGGCGAAGCTAGAGCAAATTAGAGGGTTGTGCACTTAGCTTGTGGGTGCATGAACATCTCATCATAGGGGATGTATATATGGTGAAATGTTGAACATAATCACTTTTTTTGCAGTTTTTGGGTGGTGTATTTGCATCCCCTAATGTATATATAGCTTAGCCGCAAAGACTGGGGAGGCTTTGAAGAGGATGAAGGGAGGTAAAGCGATGGGCTCTGATGGTATCCCCATTGAGGTGTGGAGATGCCTGGGTGCAAGAGCGATAGTATGGTTAACTAAGCTTTTAAACCTCATTTTTCGGTCAAACAAGATGCCCGAAGAATGGAGAAGTATATTAGTACCGATCTTCAAGAACAAGGGAGATGTTCAAAAGTTGTACTAACTACCGTGGGATTAAGTTGATGAGCCATACGATGAAGCTCGGGAGAGGGTTATCGAGCACGCCTAAGAGTGACAATTGTAACCCAAAACCAGTTTGGGTTCATGCACCGTCGGTGCGACCATGGAGGCGATTTTCTTAATACGACAATTGATGGAGAGATATAGGGAGCGAGAAGAAGGACTTGCATATGGTCTTTATTGACCTCAAGAAGACATGACAAAGTACCGAGACATGTCATGTGGTGGGCCTTAGAAAAGCACAAAATCCCAATTAAGTACATTACCCTCTTCAAGGATATGTGCGGGGGATGCGGTGACGTTTGCTAACATGTGATGGCAACACCCGGTGACTTTTCAATTAAAATAGAACTACATCGGGGGTCGGATTGAGCCCTTATCTATTTTCTTTGGTGATGGATGAGGTCACAAGGGACATACAAGGTGATATCCCTTGGTGTATGTTCTTTCTTTGATGATGTGATGCTAGTTGACGAGAGTAGGGCAGGGGTTAATAGGAAGTTAGAACTATGGAGACATACGTTAGAGTCGAAGGGGTTCAGACTTAGTAGGACCAAGACCGAGTACATGATGTGTGATTTCAGCGCGACTAGGCATGAGGAGGGAGATGTTAGCCTCGATGGGCAAGTGGAGGCCAAGGAGGATACTTTTCGATATTTAGGATCGATGCTACAAAAGGATGGCAACATTGATGAAGATGTTAGACATAGAATTTGAGCCGGTTGGTTGCAATGGCGTCAAGCTTCTGGCGTTCTCTGTGACAAAAGGGTGCCTCAAAAGCTAAAAGGTAAGATTTATAGGACAGCGATTCGCCCGGCGATGTTATACGGTGCTGAATGTTGGCCTACAAAAAGGCGACATGTCTAGCAATTGAGTGTAGCAGAGATGCGTATGTTGCGTTGGTTTTGTGGGCACACAAGGAGGGATAGAGTCCGAAATCGACAATATTCTAATAGGGGTGGGGTGGCACCAATTGAGGAGAAATTGATTCAACATCGGTTGAGATGGTTTGGACATGTCCAACGGAGGCCTCCTAAGGCGCCCGGTGCGTAGCGGGGTTCTAAAGCGGGTCCATAATGTAAAGAGCGGTAGAGGTCGACCTAAACCGACTTGGGGCGAGTCGGTTAAGAGAGACCTTAAGGAGTGGAATGTCTCCAAGGATTTAGCTATAGATAGGAGCGGCTTAGAGACTAGCCATCAACGTGTTTGAACCGTGACCTTTTATGTGTTTCTCTGTTTCTTGTCTCTTTTGGGTTTCATCTCTAGCCTACCCCAACTTGTTTGGGACAAAAGGCTATGTTGTTGTTGTGATCTTGAAAAGGTAAAATTTTGCTTAGAAATAAATATTAATCTAGATTGTAGATTTCTGAATATGCTGTCAAGGATTTAATGTTTTACTAAATTAAATTGCAACACATGGAATTAAGACCATCAGCCGCTGCAGCAGGCAGTGTCTGAACAAGCACATGCACAGTATGGACACAAAAAAGGGAAGGAAATGGAGAACACTGTATGTTAATGGCAGTATTTTGTTAATACCGACGTTGATTCAAACCTGCATCAGGCCAGCACCAACGGTGAGACTGAGGTCACTTGTTCAGCTCAGCTAGCTGCCAGAGGTGAAGGAAGAGAAAAAGGAAAGACGTGGTAGGACTGGAGAAGATAAACAAAGGAGATACAGACCCGAGACCTTCAGTCAGGCTGAATGGGTGATTGTTCATGATGGCATGGCATGCAGGATAGGGGTCGATTGATTTTCGAAGTTTCGATGGCCATTCGGCTTGCTTTTCATCAGGCTAGTTCTCTTGCTCTACTTCATATAGAATGTGTTCCTTCGAAATAAAAGAAATATTGTTTATGCATGCAAAACACCAACTCAAATGCCAAGAATAAATGGTACTGTGGCAGCGACAGTGTGATTACCCTCTGAAAAATGATAATCCTGAATTTTGTTTTTAGTTTTGGTTTTATTACTAGACTTACCGACAAATATTTCAGTTCCTCAATGTCAACATATTTCAAATCCTCAAGCTCAACATCACCTGCATTAGACCCCTTAACGCATGCTGCACATCTAATTCAATCAAACACAATGTCAATTTAGATCACGCCTGACTCAAGAAGACTAGAAGAGAACTGGAAAGCTACCTTCTTAAGCCATCAAGAACCTCCTGATTATTTGGATCACACTTCAAGCCCTCTAGGTAAGTTGCCAAAGCATTTTCATAACTTTCCATCAGGAACTGGACTTTAGCTTTACGCACATAGCCCTTTAGAAAATTTGGATCTAGTTCAATACATTTCTCTGCATCCTCAAGACCTTGAGGAAAGGCTCCCCAGATGGATGTGGCATAGAGCTCTGTTGCTAAATGCCTGTAAGATCAATCATAAATTAAATGAATTGCTACAACCAGGAGTGCCAAAGAAAAATGGGTCAGTTCCAGAGCATGTCTTTACAACGAACAATGCATGCCAAATATGACCGATCATAGATGACGTTTTACCGATGCAAAATTTTAATTTACCAAAATTTTTACAAATTCAAAAGAGGTACCACCTCCGGTCATATTTACTTGACATTCAAACATGGGGAGTTAGCTTATTTTCTTCTTGTTTTCTTGCCTGAAACGTCATCTATATTTGACTGAAGATAGTACTACTTTACTAAGGATCTGGAGTTGCCTTTACTTGAGAAGGAAAATCAGGGGAACAATGAATATGCTTACTCTTGGATCCTTTGGGTTCATTTTCGTAGCTCGCGTGTAGTGTATTGCTGCTTCATGGTATTTCTTCTGCCTGAAAAATTCATTGCCTGCAGCATTTCACAGTAAGGGGCAATTGTATTATTGTATAGCATATAACTAGTACTTAGGAATTGGAGACATGATGCTTAAAAAACATAGATTACTAGGAGAAGTATCTAGTGGTCCCTTTCTTTTTGTGCTCTGTCTTCTTTTCGCATGGAAATCCCCATATACTATATACACACGAAAGTACTAAATGGAAATTTCTGAGAGTATTTCATTGTCGACCAAAATATGTTTCCTTTGTGATTGATATAAGAGAATGCAGAACAAAGAAAGAATTAAGGACCAAAGCTATCAAAGCATGGACAAAAAATTGGGAACAAGGAGATGGAAGTTCAAGAGTGCCAACAGATTGAGAAGAGATAGAGTCTTCCTTTATTTTATTTTCCTTTAGTTTCTACTTTATTTTTTCTTCTTGTCGTTTTCTTCTCTCTTTCTCTTGTGGTCCTTATCGTTTTCGTTCTTTGCCGCCTTGGCTTTGCATATGAACAGCTTGCATTTCATTTTAATTCAAATTAGGTAGAGGCCTCCCTCCCCTCCCGATTTCACATTTATAGTGCTGTAATCGAGCAAGATCCAAACCTTTCTCGCGGTATTGGTTGGCGGCCTCCTGATCCAAGCGCTCCTGTTCCTCAACCTCCTTCCTCACGCGCTCCGCCTCGTTGAGCTTCTCGAGCGTCTCCTCGCTGTAACTTTCGGCCAGCGACAGCTTGAGGGCCCTTATCGCCGGCGTGTAATCCGCAGCGCAGCACACGAGCTCGAGCAGCGCCGACGCCTTCCAAGACAGCGCCTTCGCGATGAGCTCGCTGTCGGAGCCGAGCTCCCTGGCGCGCTTCACGGCCTCCTCGCAGTCCCCACGCACTCCTCGTACTGAACATGTCCCAAAGCGTTAGCGGCCGGCGGGTCGCAGCGAGGGTATGGGATAGAATCACAGAGGGAATGGAGGGGGGGGAACGCGACCTTGCCAATGCGGAAGTAGGCGGCGGCGCGGTTGGTGAGGAAGGTGATGTCCCTGGGGTCAAGGAGCGCGCCGAGGGCGTTGTGCTCCACGGCCGCCTCGACCGAGGACTTGCGGTAGGCGTCGTTGCCGGCCTCCTTGGCGCGGCGCGCCGCCTCCATCGCGCGACCGACTCCCAGTGGATGGACGATGCGGTGGCGCTACGGCTACTTGGTCCTCCGCCAGCAGCTTGTGGAGGTGGCGGTCGGTAGTGCGGCGGCGGCGAGCACGAGGGAGCGCACGGCAGGCCGCGGGTTGGCTTCTGTCTCTGCCAAGGACACACCGGGGTTGAAGGAGGACTCCGCCTTCTAGTGCAGCTCCCTGTTGTTGGGACTTTGGTAGATGATGAGAAGACGTTGACTTGACTCAGTTCGGTCAAGGCTCGGAACTGGATAATAAATGTAGGACAGCGCGAGAGCTCCCATCCACCAAACTAACCTACTGTAACACTGAGAGAGAAGCATTCATATCATTAGTACGAACACTTTACTGTACCTAACACTGAGACAGATGCATTTATATCCATAGTACAATTTAGGCTGTGGCCGTGTTTAGATCCAAAATTTGGAGTTCAAACTTTGGCAAATCCTAAAGATTTCCGTCACATCAAATTTTTTTGTCTCATTTATGGAAGATCAAATGTAGGTAAACACGAAATAACTAATTGCCTAATTTGAGGTGTACTTTCTTGAGAGCGAATCTTTTTGGAGCTGGTTAGCTCATGGTAGGACAACAATTACCACGACAAAACGAAAAGTCTTCAATACACTTTTTAAGCACTTGCCAAATTTTGGCGGCAACTAAACACAGCCTGTTTAGGTCCTACCAAACTTTGGCAAGTTTCCAAGATTCCCCGTCACATTAAATCTTTTGCCTCATATATGGAGCATTAAATGTAGGTAAATAAAATAACTAATTGCACAGTTTGGATGTACTTTGCGAGACAAATCTTTTGAGCCTAGTTAGCTCATGGTAGGACAATAATTACCAAATACAAAATGAAAAGTGCTACAATGCTTTTTACCTTCACTTTTCAAACATCTAAACACAGCCTTCTTGTAAATCCAAGCGGGGTAGATCATGTAGAGGGCTACAATTTTGGGACCCTAAACAATTTTAATTCAAAAACTTTTCAACTACAAAGTTATAGATCTTGTCGAGGGCTACAATTTTGATATAAAATTTGTCTTTATTCGAGCTCATATGAAAAATTTATAAATTATTATTTGAAAAGTCAACGTGCCACATCAACAAAAATAAAAATAAACAAGAATATAACCAACCGACATGTGGCACATGTCGGCCCGCAAATGCGTGCCACATCGGCATCTAGAGTGGGTTTGGACCAGTTTGGACCTAGACGACATTCAAGACAAGTTCATGGACCTAGAATTAGCACTTTGAAAGTTAAGGGACCTAAATGGCTTTGTTGAAGCTCATTCGGATGACGGCTTACTTTAAATATTTGGTCTGAAGGAAGGTTGGCATGCTTCATTTGTTATGGCTGAACTTATCAAAGCAAAGCACATTGCCCGAGGTACTTTATTTTTGTTGTCATACTTTTTGCATCATATGTCGGCAAAAGATTTGTCTGTTGGGATAATCGAGTGATAAGCAAGCGTGTTGTTGTGATCTTTTTTTATGAGACACCTTGATCTTGGTTTTTTTAGTCACAATTATTTGGTTTATTAAGGTTTTATAAATTTGTGGGGCTTAGTTTAGTCGGTGTTATTATGCGATTCAGTCTCATTGTCCTGAATTGTTCCTAACGCGTCTTTTCCTACTACGGATGCTTTTAATGGACCATATGATCCAAAAATCCATTTCACTCGCTATCGGTCATGGGCTATCAAATTTGAAATGAGGGGTGGCGAGTGGGACCGAGCATATGTTTCAAAATGGATGGGGGAGCCATGGAAACAACCACTCCTACTGGGAGCACTCAACCATTGTGGAAATAAACAAAGTTCCCTATCATTCTCTCATGATAAATGGGGAGCAATGAGAGTTTCCTATGTCAATCGGGTAAAATTCCAAGTCCCGTGTTTCTTTAGGTACCATTTCCTTGTTGGCATATCATTTCCGACATCACCTCTCGGTCACTCACTTGCAAATTGTACCGTGGGTGTGACGACCCGGTAATTATCATCTTGAATAATAACCCTAGCCGTGATTTATTACTCCACGTATACATGATTTGTCGAATAATAAACCATTAACAAAGTTGACAACAGAGAATAGCTAGAAGGTACTCATAATTATTACAATACCATCCTACGATCTTAGGTCTTTAAATAAGCGTCACAAGTTTGCGCATTATTACAAGCCCCATATATAGAAGTCCAAGCTAGATTACTAAGTGAGCGACATATACATTTCGCCACCGATATCCATAATTAAACTAAGGGGGATTATTTATTCATCCCATCCTCCATAGGAGGTGGCAGCAACACGACTAGCTTCTTCATAGTCCTCCCAATCTGCATAGGCATAACCATCATCTAGGAACTCTTGTGCACAATCCTGAGGATCCTCTGAAGAGGGAGAGTTAACAAGAGTGAGTACAACGTACTCAGCAAGCATATATATGTATATCAAGGCAATGCAATCTGTAATCTCAATGATCAATCACATATCATTTTGTATGAAAAGAGAATTTGTATAAAAAGTCATATTTAATTTAGAAAAACACTACTATCACTTGTATCATGAGAAAGAGCCACCCATAGGTTCCCGTAGCCTCAATCCAAGAGACATGACATGAATTCATGATTTTACCTGCGCGCAGTTTGTATCACTTTAGCCATAATTACCTTGGTCAATTTTCCATCGCACTTTGCCTTGGTGCGACTCACGACCAAGATACCGAAACTTTCCCCATTTTGTATAATTATACATCCACATCTACTCACGTGCGCTAATATATGCGCCTGGGCGTGGCTCCATGGACAGCTCATTGGGGACTTTCCCCAACCCTCTCCTTGCATACCATAGGGATTATACAATAACTCCATGAGTAATAGAATCAGTCCGTCCCAAACGAGTTCATGGTTGACACGAATATATACGGCCCAATAACACAAGTGAGAGTTGGTTAATAATCCTACTAACTTTTTTCCAACCAAACATATTTGTAGGGTATTAGCCGCTCCATCAGCTAATCCCCTGTCATCAAAGTCACTTGTCATCCATCCATAATCAATTCTAGAAAATATATTTGATGCAAGTTACTTTTATTTTCACAAACTTGTATAAAACTCAAGGAGAGAGTGGTTAAGGATTCTTGCTCGAGTTGTTAACGTCCCAACTTCGGGCTCGGTTTTTTTCACTAGAAGGCCCCGCGCTGACCGTGCTCGCTTCACGTAATTAGTATAAATATATATACTGGTACTTAGAAAAATAACACGCAAGTATATATATACATATATAATATAGACGTAGCCATTTGTTCATCCTACATGTGCATAAATAGTTTCTTGTTACTTTATCAATTTTGTTGTGATTTATAAAAAGAATATAGTATAGCCATTGCTTAGTCAAAACATTAAATTAATTTATTATTTGAGCTGATTCGTGCTCTCACCTTGGGTACTAAATCTGAAGCCATGTACTTGCGTACTAGTACTACTACTACTCAAGTCCAAAAGCAAAAATATAGGCAAGGTCGAGTGGGCTATACACACACACGCACTCTTCTTTCCTTCCTTCCCTTCTTTCTCTCTCTATTTCTTTCCCCTTTCCTCAAGGCAACAGACCATGCTGGCGCCCTCTGCTCCCTTCCTCTCTCTAGATCCACAAGTATGGCCGGGCTCTTCAAGGATGCTACCCCAAAATAAATCTCGGTGGTTCCTAGGCTTGCTGCGTATTATCTTCCCCTTTTGATTTCCCTTGATTTCTTCCCCTCTTTTGTGTGTGCGTGCGGTGGTGGCGGGCGGCGTGCTTCACCGGTCTTGAGCACGGCGACCATGGCGCCAAAGGTAGAGCCAAGGAGCACGTGATGTTGGGGGTGGTGTGTGTGCGAGGATTTGGATTGCGGCAACAACTCCCTCAATCATTTGTGTGAGTGCTCTTGTGCTCATACACGTGCTTAGTTCATATTGTCTTTGACTCAAGACTACAGTACGTGTCTTTGCTAGATGTGAAGTCTCTTGGCTTATTATTTATTTTGCCCAAGTTGGGATGTGCAATACCATGTGTATGCTTGTGCTAGAAGATTATTAGTTAGGCATCGATCACGTTAATAGCTATTTCATCATTTTTCTTGAAGCCCTGGACATCTTATCCGTATTTGTTTGCCGTGAGAAAATTTAGTATAACACCACTATTGTGGGGGATTAATATTTTGGATGACCCCAATCCGTCAATCAAGACCCTCGACATCATGTCTCGGAGGATTCTAACCAAGGACCTCTCCTCCACCCATGGTCGCCTACGGCGAGGAGCGGTTATCTGGCGCACGAGCTCTTTCACAAGCAGAGACCTCTTTTCGCCTCGCTCGAGGTCTCCGTCGTCGACCTTTTTGAATGCGTACTTTCGAGCTCGGCTGCGAGACCTCTTTCCGCTTCGCTCGGGAGCCCCCTTCAAGTTTGTGCGCTAGAGCTCTCCCGGGCGCGACCTCTCTCCGGTCGCTCGGGCTCGAGCTCCGAGCGAACGGCTCAACAAACGCCGTCTCACGAGCTCGTCCCTGGCGTCACAGCGGAAGACGCAAAATGCAGAGGAGTTGGCCAACCACTCCACTGGCGGGCACGGTGGCCCATGCGGAGGCACGGTGGGAAAGAGCGGCCCGTCCCGTCGCCCGCCCATGCCCATGCGATGACTCCAACGGTGCGTCCACGGTCAAGCGCGGTGACAGGCGATGTGCACATACACTCATCCACGGCATGGGCACCCCACGCCGATGGGACCGATTCCAACCACGATTGGGGTCGGTGTGACCCTTTACCGCCACCGACCCGGGATTAGGCGTGCGACGGCGACCAATTTGGCATCCAAGGCCGTCAAGAGTTCAAGAGAGGGCCCCCGCCAGCAAAGAGCTCGATCCGAGAGCTCGATCGTCGTATCCATCAACTCAGCAACTCCGCCATCATGACCGGGAGACGCACACTACCCGTACGCCATCGTCGAGAACATGGGCACCCCATCACCGAAGGACGACTTCCAACCACGGTCAGGACGAGGCGACGCGCATGACCACCGCCCATGCCCCGACCGCCATGTACGGCGACGACCAGTTCTCAGCATCCAAGGCCGCCGAGAGCTCGAGGTAGCTATTGGCCAACCCACGAGCTCGCTCGAAGAGCTCTTTCGCCTGACAGTACACAGTATCATATTGTTCCACCTACCCCCGCCCCAACTCGGAGAGCTCACATGTTCTATCCCCCTTGCTACTATAAAAGGAGGGGTAGGGTCTTCAGTTGGGGCAAGCAAGAAAAGAAGAAGAACAACGCACCCGGTTCTTCTCAAATCCGCATCCTCACTCTCATATTGGCACTTGCCTCAATCATAGAGACTTGGGGCCAGCTCCTCTCTCGCTAAAACATGCGCACCCGCATTTGAGCATTTGAGCTCGGATAGTGAACACACTTTGGACTAGGGAGCCCGACTTAGCCCGAACCAGTATAAATCCTGTGTCATTGTCTCGAGCTAGGCCATTCGGAGTCCGCACTAGCCACCATTCTTGTGACGGTGGTATTAGACCACGGCGCAGTTGGCGCGCCCGGGTAGGGGCGGGCGGTCGCGACAATCTTCCACTCCGATGGCTTCTTCGCCGACATATCGCCCGACCGGAGCGCCCGTCTTTGCGCCGGGCACCTTCGACTTCACCGGCACCGATCCGGCGAAGTCACTCGCGAAACGTCTTCGCCGCCCGATGCGGCGTGAGGGCGTCCCCGAGGCGCCTCAGGGCGCCACCAGACTCCATCCTCGCCGACATGGGGCGGGCTCCGCCCGCCCGCTAGCCCCATCCCGCGGCGGCGGATCGCTTCTTCGTCTGATCAAGGACCTCCTCCCACGGGACATCCTCGGGCGAGCCCCGCTGAGGGCTGCATTCGTGTCACCTTCTCTCATCGCCAGCGTCGTCCTCCAGCTCGCCGGAGAAAGCGCGTTGGAGGTGGGCGATTTCACGGCGGCATACGCCAGATGTACCCCGGCGGCCCGCCAGGGTCTCCCCCCTCCCTTGGGGAGCCTTGAGTCCCGGAAGGCACCGGATCCATGAGCTCGAGCTTCGCCCTCGATAGGATGAGCCTCACGGACTGCGACCCCGCGCGTCGGTGTTACTGCATGTGCCACGCCCCGAGGGGAGCCACAACGACCATTCCTCCAGGCGACTCCGGCGCGCCCACGACTCCAGCCGCCTTAGCGTGACCCCGCCCGTCGATCACGTCAAGGCCGGCCGGAGGGCGAGAACTTCGAGAGAGCGGCTCGGGAGCGCGAAGCCCTCCTCGGCGAGCAAGGCAAAGGCGCCTCCGAGGGGCGCGGGCCCCGGCCGCGGGCGTCGTGACATTATCCAGCTGGAGGCGATGCCGAGCAGCTCCGCCGGTGTTCGGGAGCCTCCCGAACCCCAGCCGGCCGCCGCGTTAGCCTGGCATAGCGCCGGATCCCAGGGACCCCGAGGCACGCCGAGCCACGGCGAATCAAAAGCTCGAGCGGCGGCGTCTACGGGCGGTGGCAAGCTCCACGTGTGGCCGACTTCGGGAAGAGCACGAGGCCTCCTCTCATCAGGAGGTCCACGCCGGCGGATCGGCGGGGCCGCGGCGCCGCGTGACACCATCATCGCCGTGGAAGGCGGAAGCCACGCGCGTACAAGCCCCCCGGGGGCGGCGACAAGCACGCCGCGGCGACTACGAGAAGCTGCCCGCAAATCTGCGACAATCGCCGCGGAGCGTCATGGCGGCAACGAGGACAAAGGCCGCGGCCCCGCCCCGAACGCCGCCAGCGGGTCCGTCTCGAGCGAATCGCGGCGCTGAGCTCGAGCTCGAGGCCAAGGGCTTTCGGCTCGCGCGCCTACGGCTCCCTTCCTTCGTTTCGGGCTCCGACCTCGGTGCGAGAAGTACAACGGGGAGGGCCGACCCGCCACTGGCTCGAAGACTACGCCTCGGTTGTCAAGCGGAGCGCCGGCAATGACTACTTCATCATCCGCCCAGCCTGCCCCCTCTATCTTGCGGTCGGCCCGTTCTTGGCTCGAGCACCCTGCGCCGGAGGGGCACCATCCACGGGAGGAGGATTTGCGAGAGCGTCTTCGTCGGCAACTTCCCGGGGCACCTCGCCCGAGGCCAAGCCACGACGACTGGGATCTCAGGGATCTGCGAAAGAAAGGGAGAGCTGCGACTACATCGGCGGCTTCTCTAAACTACTGCAACAACCTCTCAGGGCCTCGGCTCGAGATCATCACCGCCGCGTTTACCTTCGGCTTGCGAGAGTCTCATCCGCGGCTCGGCGTCAAGAAGCTAAGTCCGTGAAGGAGCTCCTGAGCCCGCCGGACACGCCCGAGGGAGAGGGCGCCGTCTCACGCCGTCACGGGCAGGGCAAGCCTGAGCGGCAGCGGGCGGCGGCGGGTCAGCTCCCACCCGCAAGAGGGAAGAACAAAAGAACAAAAAGCGCCCCGTGGCCGGCGGCGACGAGTTTGTCGCCATCGCGGACAGGCGCAAAAACCCCGCCGAAGGGAAAGGCTCGCCCACAAGGAGCACCCGACAAGATGCTCGGGCCCCGTGCCCATCACGAGGTCCGTCAAGCACAAAATGAGAAGGGCGCCGGCTCACGAAGAAGCACGTGATAGGCCGCGAAGGAAGCGCGCCGCGGCGACCAGCCCGAGCCTATGGCGGCCGAGCAGGGACGGGCGGCGGCGGCACCGTCTATCGAGGGTGGCGCCCGTCAGCGTCGTCTTCGGGCGGGAGCCCTCTCTGAAGTCAGCGCCCAGACGAAGCTCGCGCCCCCAGCCAGTCCTCTTCCGCAGAGCCCGCGACGCCGCCTACCTCAAGTGGTCGAGCTCGGCGATCACCTTAGCCGGGGCCCGATCATCCCAGAGCACATCCCGTACCCGGGGGAGGTACCCACTCGTCGTCGATCCATCATCGGCACCAAAGCGCCTGCGGCAAGGTGTTGATGGATGGAGGGGCGGCGAGCCTCAACCTCCTCGTCCCACACGCGCTCCAGGGCCCTTGGCATCACCAAAGGCGCGCCTTGATCCCTCACCGGACCCGATCCATGGCGTAGTACCGGGAGGCCTTGAGATGATCCAGCTCGGGGCGAATCGATCTCCCGTCACCTTAGGCACCCGGATAACTTCGGAAGGAGACCCTCACGTTCGAGGTGCTCCCCTTCAAGAAGCATACCATCTTGCTGTTGGGGGGCGACCGTGCTATCTGAAATTCATGGGCGTCCCCCAGCTACACCTACCTCAAGCTTAAGATCCACAGGGCCCAAGGGGTCATCACCCCGTCGACTCCACCTTCGAGCACGCGTTCGGATGCGGTAGCTGCGCGCCCGTCCGATCACGCCCGGCCGCCGCGGTCGGGATCGGCAGTCTTTGCCGAAGATGGCGGCCTGAGCCGGTGCGGAGGACACCCCCGAGCTCAAGAAGGCTGCGAGGCGCGAGCTCGCGCGATGGGCTCGAAGCGGCGGAGGTCCGAGCCCATCCGGTGACTCGCATGAACACCCGTAGGCACTTCGAGCCCCGGGGGCGCCTGGGAGATAGGGTCGATAATGATGGCCGCGCCACTCCCGGCGGGTCCGAGCTCTCTCTAAATAGGAAGGCGAGCTCGTCGACTTCTCCGGCGCAAACCTCGGCGGCGTGTTTTGCGTGGAGGCCTGAACTTGCCCGGGCATCGAGGGAAGTCGCGAGCACTCCTTGAACATTAAGCCCGGCTCTCAGCCCGGTGAAAGCAACGGCTTCGAGGCGTTTCGATGGCGATCGGCGCCAAGCAATGCGCCGAGGAAATAGATAAACTCTTAGCGCCCGGGTTTATCAAGGAGGTGTATCATCCCGAGTGGATAGCCAACCCTGTACTAGTCAAGAAGAAGAATGGGAAATGGAGAATGTGTTTGATTACACGGGTCTCAACAAGGCATGCCCGAAGGATCCGTTTCCTTTGCGTACGCATCGACCAAATCATTGACTCCACCTCGGGTCGCGAAACCCTCTGTTTTCTCGGCGCCTACTCCGGCTACCACCGGATAGCGATGAGCGAGCTCGATCAGCTCGCCACCTCCTTCATCACTCCGTTTGGCGCGTTCTTTACGTGGCGATGCCCGCCGGTTTGAAGAACGCTGGCGCCACCTTCCAAAGGTGTATGCGAGAAGTCTTCAAAGAGCTCCTCGGGAAGCTTGTAGAAGCTTACGTCGATGACATCGTCGTCAAAGCGAAAACGCTGAAAGAGCTCGTCCCGGATCTCGAAAAGGTCTTCGCCAAACTCCGGTATACGGGGTCAAGCTCAACCCCCAAAATGCGTTTTCGGGGTCCGCGAGAGGTGCTCGGCTTTATCTCGTCTCGGAGCGCGGCATCGAGGCCAACCCGAGAAAATCGCCGCCATCGGCATGGGGCCGATTAAGAACGTCAAATGCGTGCGGCTCACGGGGCTGCCTCGCGGCGCCGAGGTCGTTTCATGGCGGCTCGGGAGCGAAGCCTCCCTCTCTACAGCTGGGCCAAGAAGAAAAGGGCGCTTCTCACGGACCGGCGAGGCCCGGCAAGCCCTCGGCTCCACTGAAACAACTCCTTGCCCGGCCCGCCTGTGCTCGTTGCTCCTGCAGCTAATGAGCCAATCCTTCTCTATCTCTTCGGCCACCTCGAAGGTGGTGAGCACGCGCTCGTCGTCGAGAGAGAGGAGGAAGGGCACGCTACTCAAAGGTACGGCGTCGGTGGCACTTCGTCGGTGAGTCCTCACCGACACAAGACTTCGCTACTCACATTTTCGAAAGCTTCGTTATGCAGCGCTACTCATCACCAGCCATAGCTCGGACATTGCCGACTCCCACCGGTGACCCGTCGTCTCGAAGTATCCCTCGGGAGGTCATCCGCCCCACGAGGTCACGGGGCCTGCGGCCAAGTGGGCGATCGAGCTCATGGGGCGCAAATCCACGTCACGCGCCCGGAGGGCGCCATCAAGTCTCGGGCTGCAGCGGGACTTCATTGCGAATGGACCGGTCGACGACCACCTAGGCCCGGCGACATCATCTTGGACCCTACACTTGACGGATCGGTAAAGAAGTGCGGCGGCGGCGTCGGCCTCGTCTTCACCTCTCCGAAAAGGTGTGCATGAAATACTCGTCACGCTGCACTTCCCGCGTCAACAACGTGGCGAATCTGGCGTTGGTGAGCGGGCTGCAATTGCGCCACGAGCTCGGCATCCGGCACCTCGAGGTCGGGGAGACTTGAGCTCGTCAAAAACCAAGTCATGAAAGAGGTGTGCGTCAACCCGAAAGATGGTCGCGTACCACGAGAAGGTCGAGAACTTGAGGAACACATTTCCACGGGCTGGAGGTCAACCCGTCCACCGCACCTCCTCAACGGCGCCGACGCCCTCGCCAAGCTTCGCGTCGGAACAGCTTCAGGTTCCCCGGGAGTCTTCATGCACAACAACAAAAGCCGATACGGCTCAGGGAGGAGCCCGCGGAAGGTGCGAGCTCAAGCCCCGAAGCGGACCCCATGGACACCGACGTCCGCGGGGGGTCGGCGCTCCCGATACAAGGGGCTGCTTGCGGCGAGCTCTTACGGGGTGCGGGCTCGGGCTGACTCGCGGGGCGGGCTCGGGGCTGGGGTCGAATTCAGCCACCCGAAGGCCAGACTGGCGTGTCCCGTTGCTACGATGATGGCTGAAGCAAGGCGAGCTCCCAGGGGCGGGAGGAGTCGCGGCGGCTGGCCGGAGGGCTAAGGCTTTGCTCTCGTGAGGGGAAGAGCTCTACCGGCCCAGCGGGGCAAGCGGCATCCCTCTGTTTTGCATCACCGTCGAAGATGGTCGGGGAGCTCGTCAAAAGAAATCCGCGGGGCGAATCACGGCCATCCGCACGCGGCACCCGCGGGCTCGTCGGGAAAGCTTTCCGTCAAGGTTTCTCTTGGCCGACGCCGTCGCCGGCGCCACTTCAGTCGTCCGAGGCGTTGCGAGGGCGCGGTTCTTAAATAGCCAACACACCTCCCGGCCCAAGCCCTCCAAGCGATTCCGCTCACGGCCGTTCGCCGTGCGGGGTCTTGACATGGTAGGACCATTCGGAGGGCGGCCGGGGGATACACGCATCTCCTGCGTCGCTATCGACAAGTTCTCCAAATGGATCGAAGTCATGCCCATCGCGCGATGCCGAGCCGAGGAGGCCGTCAAGTTCTTCACGGCATTATCCACGGCCGAGTCGAACTTCGATCATCACCGACAACGGCACCAACCGTGGGGAAGTCTTCATCGGCCCGGTGCAGCGTCCGCGGCATCGCGTCGACCGCGGCGTGCCGGCCACCCCCTCGGACCAACGGGGCCGGTAGAGCGAGCTAATGGCATGATCTGCGGGGCGTGAAGTCCCGCATCTTCAGGGAGGCTCGAGAAGTACCGCCCGATGGCTAGTCGAGCTCCCGCGGTCGTGTGGAGTCTTCGCCACCACACCAAAGCGGGGCCACGGGGCGAACCCGTTCTTCCTCGTCTTCGGTCGGCGGTTCTTCCCTACCGGCTCGATGCGGCTCACCCCGAGCTCGGACCTTCGGCGAGCACAATAACCAAAGCGCTGCTCGAAGGCGCCCGCGGACCAGGCTCGACGAAGCTTCGTGACATGGCGCTCATCCACTCCGCCAAGTACCTACAATCCATGCGGCGCTACCACGGCGACCGCGTCGAGGGGGCGAGCCTTCGGCGTCGGCGATCACGTCCTACGGCGAGTCCAAAGCCCGAGGGGCGGGCACAAGCTCTCCAGCGCCATGGGAGGGTCCCTTTGTCATCGACCAAGTGTTGAGGCCGGCGCGTACAAGCTCAAGGACCATCGGGGACGAATCCTCACCAACGCATGGAACATCGAACGGCTACGTCGCTTCTACCCTTAAGATGTATTTTGAAGTATCATAAGCTGTAAAAATTCAATAAGACACCAGTTCGATGCAAAGATGCATTGCAAGCATCTCGAATTCACGTCTTAAGCTGAGCAATGGCGGGCCTTCATCGACAAAGGCCGCCCTTGCTCGAGGGCTACAAGGAATGGGGCGCACACCCCATCGGTTTACTACACCAATTTTTACGCAAATTCTTCACAAAGATCACAATAACGAGCTCTAAATAACGCTCACGAGACCGTGCTCCTTTTTCATAACGTCTTAAAACAACTAAGTCACGAGTTCGTCAACAAAAGGCATGGCGCGGCGCCTAACGATCTCACACGCCCCCGCGGCTAACGAGACCCCCCGTCATCCGACTTCCGAAATACGAACTTCGTAAAAGTTGGAACAAGGACACGGGATAGGAAAAGGAACACGAGTGATCTTCATTCCGCAACCACGAGTCCCTTTAAATCCTTAACAATGATACCTCAACTACGAGGACTTAGAAACTAACGCAAAAAGGGGCTTGGCCCCCGAGCTCCTACTTTTACCTTGAAGGGGGGTCCTCGTCCATCGCCCCCGGACGAAGTGCCGCCCATGCCTCCGGCTCGGGCTGCTCGGCTCCCCTCCGTGATGAGTCCCGGGACTCCCACCTCTCTCGTAGCAAGCTTATAGAGCTCGGCGGACAACTCCACGCGGTCGAGCTCGGCGTGCGGTGATCTTACGCTTTCGGTTTGGCGTCGTCGATACCGGCGCCCATCCGCCTTCACCGCCTCGGCGTCCATTTTCGGATAGTGGCTGAAGATACTTGGCGGCGGCCTTGTGGACCCACCGGCTGGCGTCCTCTGCCACCTTATACGGCACTACAGAGATTCCGCTCCGCCCGGGTCCGCCATCTCCCCCTCAACGCCGGGCGTCGCACACATCCTCGACCACGGTAGCGAGATCCTCGGCGCCCGCTCAGGCTTCGCCGCCTCCTCCGTGGCATTAGAGGCACAAGCCCGAAGGCGCTCAAGCTCCTCCTTCGCGTCGACGAGCTCGGCGGTGCGGCCGCTTCAAGTCCGCCTCCTTCCCCTTGGCGAGCGGTGGTATGCTCGGGGGTGGCCTCGGCGGAGGCAAGATTCCGCTTCATGTCAGCGGCGACGTCCTGGCCGCCTTCAGGGACTTCTCCTTCTCCCCTGCAAGACAAGAAGACGGTTCAATAACGGAAGTCACCCGACTCGATACACGGGGCGAGGATCGGACGCCGGCACTCCACGGCTCAGCGTAGAGCTCTGCTCGTTGTGCGAGAGAAATTCTAGTTCTCCTCGTTGAGCGGTCCCTCTCCCGCGATCGTCGCGTGGCCTTGGCCACATTTCGGCGACCTCGCGATCATACGCTGAGCCCCGCCGGCGGACAATCAGCCCCAAATGCGGAGAAAACAAAAAACGCGCAAGGCGAGGGGCGGTGACACTCACCATAAGCTCGGCCTCGCGGCAGCGGAGGCTTTTCGGCAGTCCGTCTTCTCCTTATGAAGGGCCTCCGCCCTCTGTTCGGCCGCCGAGGCGAGCTCCTTGTCCTCGGCGGGCGGTGGAGGTGTCGAGCTCCTCACACATTTCTTGCGTTGCTTGCTCGTGGATGAGCTCAGAGCCGCTCCTCTCGCCCGAGCCGCCTCTGCCCAGGCGGCCGGCTCCTTCTTGTGCCGCCCCGAGGCCCGGCCTTCCGCGTCCCGGACGAGTCCGACGACGTCCTCCGTCTGGCGCGCAAAAAATGATGCTGAAGGCTGCGCCGCGCCGAGCTCTTCACTCATGTCCTTCTGCAGTTCAGCGAGCTTCCCGGCGAAGCCCCGGCCCTCGAAAGGCTGTGTCGGTGGTTGTGTTCTCGGATGGAATCACACTTACTGAAGAGCACAAGCACATGAGCAACTTGGGGAAGCACAAGAAAAAGGGAGAACACACTGAGGCCATGGCGATCTCGAACCTGCACAAGTGGAACAGGCACGCCGGGTCCTCGGTGGGCGCGGGCCGCGGCGTCATCGGGGTCGGCGGGGAGAACGATGTCATTTCCCATTTGGGCGGCTTCGCCGACCGGCGCGCCGCCTGATCGCCCGGGGACCCGCGCGTCTTCGAGGGCTAGCCCCGATGGGCCCTCACCTTGGCTGCGCAGCCGGGTCGCCTCCGCCGTCTCTTCGCCCGTCGGAGATGTCGATAACGGGGATCTCGGTGGCAGCCTCCTCGGTCGTGTATGAGCCACCGACTCCCGCTGATCTTCTCGGCGGCCTCGCCCAAGGCCGGAATATCCTCGGACCTCGCCGTCTCCTCTCCGCCGCCACCGGGATCTCGGGCGGCCTCGGCCCCCTAATGAGGCCGTCGGTACGGAATCTCTCACGATCAAGTCGGGGCCATCTCGGGCTGACTTCGCCCGCGATCGTTGCCGGCGAGGGCGAGGAAGGCTCGGCGTCGGCGTGGCGGGTCGGCAATGAGCCCCCTGAGCGGGACCAGCGCCATCATCACGGGACCCGTGATCGCGCCCCGTTGCCGCCGTCGTCGGCGCCCGTCGCCATGGACGGTGTCCCCACCGCCCGAGCTCGTCGCGGCAACCCGAGCTCGCCCGGCCCTACACTCGAACTCGCGGAGGCTACAGGCTGCGTCGTTACAGGCATCGAAGAGCTCTCCGTCGCCGGGCCCGAACTCGCGTCGGCCGAGGTCTCCTCACTCGTCAGGGGCGCTTCGTCGGGTACACCGGGCCGCCTGCAGCGTAATGAGCAACTAAGACCCCCGCTCGAACGCCGGTGCACGGCGGCCGTAAAGGGGAAGAGAACTCACCCAGCGTCGATATCACGCCTCTTCCCGGCGGTGGCTCGGGCACCGGACCCCGGGTTGACCGCCCGGGAACCCGCCCCCTCGAGTGCGTGGCCGGAACACGGCGCCGCTGGGCTGGGCGCCCGACTCCTCCTCGACCAGCGGCGTCGCCGGCATCAAGCTCGGGGAGCCCGATGAGGTCGATCTCCTCGGCTCACGGGCCTCGCGGACGACGGAGGGGGACCGCTGCTTCGGTGCCTTCGCCTTCCTCCTCCCAGCGGCGCTGCGCCCCGCTCGGCGAGCTTTGCTTTCTCGGGGCTCGGTCGGCCTCTCCGGCGTCGCCCTCTCGGGGAGGGGAGGGGCCCGCGAACAAATGACTTCCGCCGCCAACCTGCAAAAACACAAGCTCATCCTCACGGAACTCAAAGCGATAAGTGGGCAACCTCGAACAAACAAAGTCGTGCGAGCTCTTACCGGCGCCCGCGTATCCGCGTCGGGGAGAACTTGGGGGCTCGGGGGCCCTCGCACCCGTCTGCGTCGGCCGAGTTATCCACCATTCCACCTGTTCGACGGTCTGCGCGGGCCGCGTTCGCGTCCCCGCGAGCGGCGCGAGCTCGGCTTCATCTCCCGAGGCGAAAGGCGTCGTCGTTGGGCGGCACCCGGCGCCTTCGCGAGCGAGGCCTCGATGATATGGTTCCTTTGTCCCGGGGCGTCGCGGGGCTCTTCCGTCTTCAACGCCCGCGGCCTCCACGCCCGGGGCGTGATCGTGCGGACCCTCACGCCCGCAGGTACGCTGCGGTGTCGGACGTCTTCCCGGTGTACCGGTAGAGGATGGTGGGGGGTCGTTCTTAAGGTAGAACCACTCCTCCCTCCACCGGGGTTTGCCGTCGGGAAGTCGCCCTTGGGAAAGAACTTCGCGGACCTTCCCACCGCGCAGGCGGATCGTGGCCCGAGGCAATCGGAGCCGCACCTCCCGGGACCTCCGTCGCCGCCCTTCAAGCCACGGATCTTGGCATGAGCGAAGTGCCGGAAGAGCTCCCGGTTGGGGGAATCCCCAACCATCCCTCGCACAGCATCGTGAACGCCGAAAACAGACAGGATGCCGTTCGGCGTCGGAGTCTTGGGGCTTCGGCCTTGATACCCGGCGGCGGGCTCGGAAGAAATCGTCGGCGGGGGCCGAGGCCGCGCTCGTGGAAGGCCACGAATGACACCACGTACCCCGCCGGCGGATCCCGGGGGGAACTTCGTGCGACGGCGGCGGGGAGGGATCCACTCTTAGGCCTCCGTGTCGCCCGGTCTGAGCCGGTGGCGGGCATGAGCTCAAGCTCTTTGCCCAGTCGCCGTCGAACGATGCCATGTCCCCATCTTGCGCTCGCGGAGGCGGATCACTGGCCCGAACGAGGGACGGAGAAGTAGATCTGAGCAAAGTATGTCCTCTCTCTCTCTTTCTATCTCTTTTTCTCTCTCCGCTCTTTGGCTTTACGTAGAAGGAAGGGGAAGAAAGGTGAATCCGCCCCGATCTCCGCCTATTTATAAGGCCCGGTGCGACGGATGCGCCGAGAAGGAACCGTTGGGGTGGGGCCCACGCCGCGTCGCGTCCGCAGCGCCAGCGGCTATCGCCACAACAACCCGCGGTCATCATGAAGGCGGAAGTCCGGCGACGCGGCATTAATGTGGGATAACTCCCGACCAACGGGAAAAATTCCAACGGTAAAAATCCCAACGGCTATTTTTTTTCGCGGGCGTGCGCCCGAGCTCGACACACCGGCTGAAAATCTTCGAGCTCGGCGATAGAGCTTGATACGAGCTTCGCCGTCCCTAGGGTTCTAAGGCCGGCCCGGCCACAAGGGCTCGATGGTCGCCCAGAAACACCACGCAGTGAGGGCGCTAAGGCAAAAGCGACACCGGCGGCTCTTGCCCGAGAACTCGAGCGAACTTCGGGGGCTTTCGCCGCGTGTTCAGGTTGCGAAGGAAACAAAAAGGCGACTTGGGTTATCCTCCCACGAGCGAGGAGGACACGAGTCCACGGGCTCTTGAGCGAGCCGAAACCGTAAAAAGTCGCGCCTTTGGAATATGAGGTCGGTCCGCCCGGTGACCACATCGAACGAGCTCGAGCTTGACCTCCCGGACCACCCGCTATCAACTCACCGAGCACTTCGGTTTTGACCAGCGAGGTAAAACCAAGTCGAGCTCACCCCCTTTTACGGCCTCGTGCTATAAGCGGGAAGCGAACACCGCGATAGCCTATAAAAAGCCTCCCACGCGGACCTCTCGTCCCCCCGGGCCTCGGGGACTACACCGCGGGTTCGCTCGAGCACACCTGCGGGGATCACCGGCATCACCGAGGCGAAACCCAAGCAAAGGGAGAACCGCGGGGGCTACTGTATGCGGTCGAGCGGCGAAAGACGTCGAACTAAGCCCGAGCCCTCTCCGTGCCGAGGTGTTCACGGACTTCGGGAACACTATCGACAAGGTTGTCCCACGCTTCCCGTCACAACCTCGGGCCCGAGCGCCTCGCCCAACGAGCTCGAGACCTCGCGACTAACTACGGTCGAGACCTCGGCCATCTGAGGACAAAATTGGTACCTAACCCTTACGCTTTCATTGTTCATAAAGCATACATACATATAGGCACGAGTGCATGAACCCGATAAAGGAAACTACAAAAACGAAAGTGCAGAAGGGTCCTATCTACAAAACTTCCGCGGCGGCGGCGTCCTGCGGCCTCACCGAGCTTCGCCAAAACTGCGGTCGGCGTCTTGCGGTCCTTGTCGAGCTCGAGCTTGGTGGCGATGACCTTGGAGGTGGATACCCGTTGGCGGTGGAGCCGTTCACCTTCGCCCCCTTGCGGTCCTTGTCGAGCTTGAGCTTGGTGGCGAAGACCTCGCCGGGGGACCGGAAGCCGCCGCCGCCTCCCGGACTCGGCGGGCTACTCTTACGCCCGGCCGGGCGTCGGCGTCGATGTTGGCCACCACCGCCTCGCGGTGACCTCGAACTCCTCGGCGTCGGCACCAAGGCTCGCCACAGTCTCCATCCGTAAAACCACGGGATCCCGCCCGGTCGGCGCCCGATCGCCGGCGGCGCGTCGCCCGAGCCGTCACGCTCAGCGGCGGGCGCCGCGGCGGCAACTGCGGGACCGCGCTCCCGTGGCGATCCGCCTCTTCCAGGTAGCCTGCGACGGAATTACAGGAGGATCGGCGGATCAACTCAAAAGACCAAGCGGGAAGGGGAGGCGGCTCACTGCGGCGGCGATCGGCATTCTCGCCTTGAGATGCGCCGCATCGCGACTCTGCTCCAAGGTATCGATGGCGCCGCCCTCATCTCTCCTGACCCGCGGCGCAGCGGGTGGCGGAGCTGGCGATCACCGCCTCCCCGGGCGGGCCCGGAGCGGCGCCCGGCGCGGAGGCATGGCCCGGGGCGGGCTGGGATCGGCCGCCGACGCATGTTGCCGGAAGGCCAGATCCCCCCTCCTGCTGGCGTCGGCGTCCTCCTCCCGGGCCTCCCGCGTCTGAAGACCCTTGACCCTCCATCCGTCGGCGAAGGTGGCTCCGAGGGGAGGGAGAAGAGTCTTGGTGGAAGAGGCGAATGCCACCTCCACGACCGAGCCATTGTATTTATGGCCGGGCGCGGCGGTTCACCTCCCCACGCGGGAGGCGCCCGGCGCTTCCCCATCTCCACCCGCGATGCGATTCGCGAGGAACCGTCGCCAATGGCGGCGACTTCGTACTTCGCGACCAATCGCGGGGGAGCGGGCGCCCGCATTAACCACCCGATAAAACAAAGCGGCCGGGCGTTTCGGTTCCCAAGGAGCCGTCACAAGGCCGCCGCGCGACCGACGAAGCCGGCTCATTGGAAAATCCACTAAGGGAGAGCGGGCTCTCCCGATGGCTCAGGACTCGGCGGCGCGGATGCTTGGAGCACCCATACCTCGAGGTCGATCGACCGGCCCGGGGGGCGGAAAGGGCGAGCTCGGGGATCGGCGACCTCCGAAGACAACAGGTCGAAGGGCTCACAACAACACAAAAAAAAAGCCTCCCCGAGGCTCACAGCTCTCCGGGAGCCTCGAAACTACACCGCGGGTGCGCTTCAGCGCGCACCCACGACCAAAAACATGACTACGAACCCCTGCTCCAAGTGGCGCCAAGCGGGAGCATTCGAGAAAGATCTCCTCTCTCTCTCAAATGCTCGGGGGCTACTGTGGGGGATCAATATTTTTGGATGACCCCAATCCGTCAATCAAGACCCTCGACATCATGTCTCGGAGGATTCTAACCAGGACCTCTCCTCCACCCATGGTCGCCTACAGCGAGGAAGCGAATTATACGGCGCACGAGCTCTTTCTGGCGAGACCTCTTTCCGCCTCGCTCGAGGTCTCCGTCGTCGACCTTTTTCGAATGCGTACTCCGAGCTCTCGGCGAGACCTCTTTCCGCTTCGCTGAGGCGGCCTTCAAGTTTGTGCGCTAGAGCTCTCCAGGCCAGCGACCTCTCTCCGATTCGCTCGAGCTCGAGCTCAAAGCGAACCGCTCAACAAACGCCCAGATCTGAGCTCGTCCCCTGGCGTCACGCGGAAGGCTGCAAAATGCAGGGGGTTGGCCAGCCACTCCCTGGCGAGCACGGTGGCCATGCGGAGAGCCTGATGGCGGAAAAGCGGCCCGTCGTGCATGCCGCCCATGCCACGATGACTCCAACGGTGCGTCCACGGTACGCGCGGTACAAGCGGCGTGCGCATACCTCATCCCGCGGCATGGGCACCCCCACGCCGGCCGGGACCGATTCCAACCACGATTGGGGTCGGTGTGACCCTTTACCGCCACGGGGCCGGGATTGGCGTGCGGCGGCGACCAATTTGGCATCCAAGGCCGTCAAGAGTTCAAGAGGGCCACCAGGCCAACAAAACTCGATCGTCGTATCCTGTCAACTCAGCAACTCCGCCATCATGGCCGGGAGGGGCGCACACTACCCGTCGCCATCGTCGGCAACATGGGCACCCCATACGAAGGGGCGGCTTCCAACTACGGTCAGGACGGCGGCGCGCGACCACCGCCCATGCCCCGACCGCCATGTACGGCGGCGACCAGTTCTCGGCATCAAGGCCGCCGAGAGCTCGAGGTAGCTATTAGCCAACCCGCGAGCTTCGCTTCGAAGAGCTCTTCGCTGGCGATTACCGCGGTATCATATTGTTCCACCTACCCCCCCCCCAACTTCGGAGAGCTCACATGTTCTATCCCCCTTGCTACTATAAAAGGAGGGTAGGGTCTTCGATTAGGGGCAAGCAAGCAAGAAGAAGAACAACAACGCACCGGTTCTTCTCAAATCCGCATCCTCACTCTCATATTGGCACTTGCCTCAATCATAGAGACTTGGGAGCCAGCTCCCTCTCTCGCTCGCTTATGCGCACCCCAGTGCGAGCATTTGAGCTCGGATAGTGAACACACTTGGACTAGGGAGCCCGACTTAGCCCGAACCGGTATAAATCTGTGTCATTGTCTCGAGCTAGGCCATTCGGAGTCGCACTAGCCACCATTCTTTGTGACGGTGGTATTAGACCACGACAACTATGTATCCACATGGCATGTGTTCTATGTCCTTGGTAGAGAGAGGGAAATATTCTAAGATTTGCTTGTGACCCTCACCTTAATCTCGGACACTTGCTCCTGCTCTTGCGGATCTTGGTGCTCAATTTGCTTCAGAAGCTATATGCAACCACTGGCTCTTTGGTGACTCCACTCCTGGTCAGCACCCCCTCTCACCCCCAGGTCACTCTCCATGATCAAGTCACCATCTTGGGCTGGTGGGTGGATTAGTGATTTCTCACAAGCAAGGAGGAGTGCGGGTGTTCTCTGGAGGCTCGGTCTGCAGTGGAGGCGGAGGAAGGAGAGATGGTGGATGGCTGCTACTACGGTTCGAGGCAAGCCTCTGAGTCCTCCTTTTTCTACCATTGCTTCCTTCCTACTCCCCTAGGTGATTCACCACGGTCGGGGACCATTTGTTGTTCCAAGAGTTGGGCGACATAGGAGTGGGTGAAATAGTGGCCTCTTGTAGTGTATAGTGCACTTGGAAAATGTGAAGAGTTTTTTGTGTGTCTTTGTGTGGCGAGCATGAGGGGCTGGTTAACATGAATCATGCACACAAGTTTTTCCAAGGATTAATATATGATTTGTGTATTTATGCCAAAGTGCATCCATTATCCTATTTGGTGCAATTATGAGGAACTAATGAAACTACTTGATCGAGGTTAATTACTTAATAAAAATGTGGGTCGTTACATCCTACCCCCCTTAGAAAAGATTTAGTCCTCGAAATCGAACTTACTGAAAGAGGTCGGGATAGGCTTTGCGTAGGTCTTCTTCCTTTTCCCAAGTTGCTTCTCGGGTTGAGTGGTTCTTCCATTGCACTTTGCGAGGAATTGTATCTTCCTATTTCTCAGTTGCCGATCTTCAACTTCTAATATTTTTTTAGTGGGCCCGCTCTTCATAGGTCAGAGTCGGGTTTTTGTAGCTTGATATTCGGATCTTGAAGTTGTTGAGATGGCTCTCTTAGGCATGTCTTTAGTTGTGAGGCGTGGAATACGTCATGTATTTTGGAAAGTTGAGTTGGCAATTCTAGCCGATAAGGCTGCTTTGCACCTTTACTGCTCTAACACCACTGAATGGTCCAACATATCTAGGACTTAGCTTCCCTTTTATTCCAAATCGACGAACTCCTTTCATTGGTGATACCTTCAAATACACAAAATCCCTTGGCACAATTTTCAATTCTTTACGCTTCTTATCGGCATAGCTCTTTTTGTCTACTTTGGGCAATCATGATCGTTCCTTGATTACCTGGATCTTCTCATCATTCTCCCTTACTAAACTTGGGCCTAACAATGGTTTCTCGCCCACTTCATACCAACAAATAGGTGATCGACACTTGCGTCCATCTGAGCTTCATATGGTGCCATTTCTATACTTGATTGGTAAATTTGTTGTTGTATGCAAATTACGCTAGGTGTAGGTGTTGGTCCCATGACTCACCAAAATTCAATGCACAACATCTCAACATATCCTCAAGTATTTGGTTCACTCTCTCTGTTTGGCCATCATGCGTGGATGATAGGGCATTGCTAAAGTTGAGTTTTGTCCCTAGAGCTTCGTGGAGACTTTTCCAAAAACTTGAAGTGAATCTTGATCCTCGATCGAGGTTATGGTTTTGGAACTCCATGGATAGACACAATCCTTTCTAGGTGATTTCGACCAACTTGTCAAATGAACATTTACGGGTGGTAGGAATAAAGTGTCTTGACTTAGTGAGCCGATCAACCACAACCCATATAGTATCTTTCTTGTGTAGGGTCATGGGAAGACCTGTGATGAAATCCATGCATATATCCTCCATTTCAATCTGGAACATCTAGTGGCTTTAATAGCCCGGTGGTCGTTGATGTTCGGCCTTCACCTTCGACAAGTGTCACACTTGCTTACATGATACGCAATCTCTCTCTTCATACTTCTCCACGAGAAATTGCCTTTTAGATCCACATACATTTTGTACTCCCGGGGTGCATGGTGTATAGAGTATCATGAGCTTCCCTCAAAATTAATTCCTTAATTTCAGGAACATCCGGTACACAAGTTACTGCTATGATTCTAGAGAACTCCGTCTTCATCAATCTAAATTCTGATGGGTACATCTGCCCTAATTCTTCTTGCTTCTTCTACAGCGAATGCATCTTGCTTTCTTCTTTTCTTTGATTTGATCCGCAAGGTGGGACGGAATGTCATAGTTGCTATATTTGCTTTTTGTAATTGACAATCTGAACTCTATCTCCATCTTAGCCAGTAGCTTGCGGTTAGTTCTTGGGAATAGTCTTCAAGCGATAGGGAATTACTATGTGCTTTTCTCTTGAGAGCATCTGCAACTACATTAGCTTTTCGGGATGGTAGTTAATGGTGAGGTCATAATCTTTTATAAGCTCAAGCCATCTCCTTTGTCTCATTTTTAATTCTTTACGAGTGAATATATATTTGAGGCTTTTTGTGGTCACTATCACGGGACACACTTAGATCCATAGAGATAATGCCTCCAAACCTTTAGTGCAAAAACCACAGCTCCTAGTTCAAGGTCATGGGTAGGATAATTTTCTTCATGTTTCCTCAAGCTGCCTAGATGCATAGGCTATCACTCTACCTTTTTTGCATCGGGACACACCCGATCGACTTAGAGGCATCACAATAAATTACATATTCTTCTCCACTTTACGGTAAGGCCAACAGTGGTGCGTGGTCAACCTATTCTTGAGCTCTTGAAAACTTTTCTCACAAGCTGTTGTCCAAACAAAAGCGAATGTCTTTTCTTAGTAACTTAGTGAGTGGAGCGAAATTTGGGAGAATCCTTTTATAAATCTGCGGTAATATCGGCTAGACCTAGGAAGCTCCGTATCTCGAGTGGGAGTTGTAGGCCTACTCCATGACATCACGAGAATCAATCTTGCTTGGGTCTACCTCAACTCCTTTTCGACACTACGTGTCCCAAGAAGGCTACTTGGTCTAACCAAAATTCACATTTCTTAAACTTTGCATACAGTTGGTTCTCTCTTAGGATTTGCAGTACAATTCTCAAATGCTCAGCATGCTCTTCTTTGCTCTTTGAGTATATGAGGATGTCATCGATAAAAACTACCACAAATTTATCCAAATACTTCATAAAGATCTTATTCATGAGGTTCATGAACATAGCGAGTGCATTGGTTAACCCATAAGGAACTACTTGTATACTCATAATGTCCATATCTAGACACAAAGGCTGTTTTCTCTATATCTTACGCCCCTCACTTTCGGTTGATGATAACGGATCTTAAGTCCAGCTTTGAAAATACACAAGCATTGCTTAGTTGGTCAAATAGGTCATCTATCCGTGGTAGTGGGTATTTATTCTTTATTGTGACATTGTTCAGCTCACGGTAATCTGTACACAACCTGAGCCCTCCATCCTTCTTCTCACGAGAACGTATAGGGGCACCCCAAGGGGACACACTTTCTCTAATAAATCCTTTTTGTTTGGGTCATCTAGCTGTTTCTTGACTCAACTAACTCTTATTTTGCCGTGCCGTAGTAGGGGCTCTTGGAGATGGGTGACGTCTAGGGTACTAATTCAATTGCAAACTCTATTTCTCTATCTGGTGGCATGCACAGCAAGTCTTTAGGAAAGACATCGGGGAAATTCTTGAACTACAGGTATGTCTTCTAATTTCTTCTCTTTAAGGCTTGCTAGAGTTGTATCACGAGTGTATCGGTCTAGTCGAACTCCAAAATAAAAATGTTCTGGAGCCATCGGGTATTCTTATGCATGCACACTTTTTGTTCCACAGTCTATCAATACCCCATGTCCATGCAACCAATCCATACCTAATATCACTTCTAATCCGGTCATATCTATCACCCGGCCCGGGTTTGCCAAAAATCTAATATTACGAATTATAACGGGCTTGGTCTTTGCATATCTTCTCTATTTTCATTTGCCCACGGGGTATTAACCCACATGGATTTTTCAAGGGTGCGTGTACTAATCCATGTTTAAGCACAAATTCTTGAGAGATAAACGAGTGTGTAGCACGAGAATCAAAAGGGCGTACCAGCGGCCCGGTGGGATGAGTAATTTACCGGAGACAACATCGTAGCTGCGCCCGGTTGCTCTGCGTTCACATAATTCGGCTTTGCTGTACTCCCACTTGGTCCACCACGTCTGCTCCTCTCCTGCCGTGTTCACTGTCCACCACCACCTCTCCCAAGCGGTTGATTGGTCACTTGAGTCGCGATATCACGGTACTGCTTTATCGTCTTTATTGGATGGGGACAATTAACTTTCTGCGATGGCCTTCTTTGCCGCGGTTGAAGCATACATTTGATCAATTAAGCAGTCCTTGGTAAGGTGTCTCCTTCCGCACTTTCCACATGTGGGAGCTGAACAGGGTAGTTGGTTGGGGCTGGTTTAAATGGTGGCGCGGGGCGTGCTCGCGTATCTTTGCATCATGGGCCTTGGCACAAATCTTGCTTTCTTCCTTCTTTCTTCACCCAACGAGAGAGTGCTCTTCTTCAAGAACTATGGCCTGTTGACCGGATCTTGGAATTTGGTGATCATGTGAGGCTTCAAGTGCATCCGAAGGAGCAGGTGCAACCCTTCCATGAATTTCTCAACCTTCTTCTCCTCGAGTTCATATCATCGAGGGGCATACCTTGACAATTCGGTGAATTGATGCACATACTCTGCCCGACCTTTTGTTTCCTTGGGTTAAGTTCGAAACTCTCTCTTCTTAATAGACACTTTCCCATACGGGACAAATGCCAAGGTGAAAGGTTGCTTGAATCTTGTCCGGGTGATAGGTTCATTTGCGGCACGATTGTGCTTAAAGTTTGACCACCAAGCTCGGCCAAGACCCGTCAATTGGTGGGCTGCATATCTCACCTTCTCTTCATATGAGCAACCAAGCTGTCTCAAGCTTCTTTTCAACTTCAGCTGACCAGGTCATGGGCCTCAAGTGGGTCTATGGCCTTGGAAAAGGTTGGAGGTAGAGTGCGAAGGAATTGCCTCAAGAGAAATCCCGCTGCTGTAAACCACTTGGAGAAAGTCACATTTTACTATGGCCTCCATGAAGCGGTTTTGGTTCTCTTGTGACTCTCTTCGGGGAGTTCTCCATGAACAACGGGACATCCCCATGGTTCCTAGCCACGCCATTGGCATCGAAGTTCCGGCATCACCAAAGTGGGGATAGTTTGTTGGTTGTCCTCCTGGTTGAAAATTTGTGATTTCGGATGAGTTGCCTCCATTCCCATTGGACCCGAGGCGCATGATAAGGTCCTCTTCACCTAATCCACGCTTTGTCCATCACTGCAAGATGAGCATTGTTGAGTAATCCTTCATTTTTTTTTTTTTTTTGGCACATGTCTTGGTATTTAGTATTGTTGGGTAAACAAAAGTATGCTAGCTGCACGTGCAGGTAATTCAACAACCACCTAATCACGGCATCCAACACATACACATGAAAATGCATAGCACAACTTGATTATTTAACCATACGGTCTTAGATACTCATAAGGGTGCATTACATCCAACCTAGGTGTTGCCATTCCTTACACATGGTCTTAGTCTAGTTAACTATTACAAGCCACTAAGCAAGATCTATGAGATCTTGACTCCTCCAAAAAGCTGCACTCTTGATCACCACTTATATTACGGATCACTACACTACATTAGTTCCTACTGCGGTCCAACTAGTACTAACTCCAAAATATCTCCATACATTTGCGGGGATCGTGTTGTCGCCTAGAAGTCGGAAGGACTAAAGTTTGATCTGCAACACCGTTCTTGCTTTCTACCTCGTTCACTCCCTGCGGTCCTAACACTTGATTGAAAAGGTCACGGTAGGCTGCTTTGCTCCATGTAGAGCTTCACTACGAACACTCATGCGTGCACGATATGCTCCAACATCTTTGCTCTTTATGCGAGGTTCGGGGAGATGGAAGCACATGTGGTGTTAGGTGCAATTGGTCCATCGGCAGAGCTTCGGGTGGAAAGGGCTCAAACTCTGGTGCCTCAACATGTGGTTCGGGGATGTCCAAGTTACGGTAGCCTTCTTTGGAGCATTTGGGACTACTTGATGTGGTGAAGCAGTGCGTGCGGATTATCTACTTCTTCACGCTGCCTCGGGTTATTCTTGCACCATTTCTGGATCTTCCTCTTCATTTTCTTCTACTACTAGAGGGTTAAAGGGGACCTCGGGGATGATGAAGATGATCAACATATTCTGTACTACAGCCAGCCTTGTTCACTTACTAGGAACATATAGTACCCGATGAGTGGGCTTGGACCACATCTTAGTGAAATCTGCGGTGAGCGATCGAAATACAATCCCATCGCTATCATTTTCATACTAGAGGCTAGGTGGATAGCATCGATGAACACTCTAGCATCCTTGAGATAGAGAATCTGATAAACCTTGAGTCCTTGGGTGGTTTGGTGCCTTTGGAACTTCCAAGATCAAATCACGAAAAGTCCGCGATAGCAAGTAGTGCTCAAGTAGGCAGACAAATCATGTGCTCAAGTAGTGCTCAAGTATGGCTGAGCTGATCAATCCCTTCTTTCTCTCTCTATTTCTTTCCCTTTCCTGCACCCGGCAGCAGCCATGGTTGGCGCCCTCTGCTCCTTCCTCTCTCTAGATCCACAAGTATGGCTGGGCTCTTCAAGGATGCTACCCCAAAATAAATCTCGGTGGTTCCTAGGCTGTTGCGTATTATCTTCCCCTTTTTGATTTCCCCTTGATTTCTTCCCCTTTTTTATGTGTGCAGGTCGGTGGCGGCGGCGTGCTTCACCGAGGTGCTTGGAAACACGGCGACCATGGCGCCAAAGGTAACCAAGGAGCACGTGATGTTGGGGGGTGGGCTGTGTCTGCGAGGGATTTGGATTGCGGCAACAACTCCCTCAATCATTTTGTGAGTGCTCTTGTGCTCATACACGTGCTTAGTTCATATTGTCTTTGACTCAAGATTACGTTGTGTCTTTGCTAGATGTGAAGTCTCTTGGCTTATTATTTATTTTCCCCAAGTTGGGATGTGCAATACCATGTGTATGCTTGTGCTAGAAGATTATTAGTTAGGCATCAGTCTGTTAATAGCTATTTCATCATTTTTCTTGAAGCCTGGACATCTTACCCGTATTTGTTTCTTTGTGAGAAAATTTAGTATAACACCACTATGTATCCACATGGCATGTGTTCTATGTCCTTGGTAGAGAAATATTCTAAGATTTGCTTGTGACCCTCACCTTAATCTCGGACACTTGCTCCTGCTCTTGCAGATCTTGGTGCTCAATTTTGCTTGAAGCTATATGCAACCACCTGGCTCTTTGGTGACTCCACTCTGGTCGGCACCCCCTCTCCCCAGGTCACTCTCCATGATCAAGTCACCATCTTGGGCTGGTGGGTGGATTGGTGATTTCTCACAAGCAAGGAGTGCACGGGTGTTCTCTGGAGGCTCAGTCTGAGTGGAGAGCCAGAAGGAGAATGGTGGATGGCTGCTACTACGGTTCAGGCAAGCCTCTGAGTCCTCCTTTTCTACCACTGCTTCCTTCCTACTCCCTAGGCGATTCATCACAGCCAGGACAGCTGTTGTTCAAGAGTTGGACAGCATAGGAGTGGGTGAAATAGTGGCCCTCTTGTAGTGTATAGTGCACTTGGAAAATGTGAAGAGTATTTTTGTGTGTCTTTGTGTGGCAGCATGAGGGGCTGGTTAACATGAATCATGCACACAAGTTTTCCAGGATTAATATATGATTTGTGTATTTATGCCAAAGTGCATCCATTATCCTGCTGGTGCAATTATGAGGAACTAATGGCTTACTGATCTGAGGGTTAATTACTTAATAAAAATGTGGGTCGTTACACAGGGTCCCATTCATAGATCGTTAGAATTGTGTACAGTTCAGGGCAGCGGGCACTAGATTCTTAGAACTGGGTTGACTGCAGCGAGGATGCATGTTTGTTGGCCTTTACCGTGCCATGGTCGAAGTCATGGCCGGCCCATGTGGGACCATGCATTGTTGTATTGTAT